>KZ068731.1:45354-57784 GCA_002091845.1 Anopheles cracens
TGGCCTTCACCGTCACTGTAGCCATCTGTTCAATTTCTTTTCCGCCCCCCGAGCGAGTAGGAAGGAAGTTTTCAATTTGTACTCTACCCGGGTGGATAGTTTCCGGGCGGAAAATTAATGCGGTTAGTGTTGGAAACTCTCGAGTCGGATTCATGTACGTTTTTTTTCCCCATCACTCGGCTATATTGATTTGCTTCCTTCGGAGGCAGACGCTTCGAAATCTGCACTTCCAACCCAACCAATAACCGGCTGTTTTTTTGTCGCTGTCGCTCGCACCTCGCACCTGCCGCGGCGTAAGGGCGCGTATCCAATCAAAATGTGTCACGCTCTTGACTTTTTAGCCTCACGAACTCGCGGACGTGTCTCTCGCTTTTTTCCCCCTGCTGCTGCTTCTTCTTTGCCCACCGCTAAGTGACACAGGAAATTGTAACGCGCGAAAGAAGCCGAAGTGGAAATGAAATTTCCACCGCCTCGTTACCGTTTCGAGTGAGTGCGTCTGTGTAGGTGTGTGCCCGCGCGCGCGCAAGTGTCTGCGATTCTTCACCGCCCGAACCGCCCGGGTTTGGCGCGGCGAAACTTTTGCCCGGCGCCGGTACCACCGCAAAACCCGAACCAATCAAACACTTGAGGAAAATCCATCTTTTTCCACCCTTGTCGTGTACGGTACAGTGCCGTGGCGCACACACTGATGACAAATGGAATGTAAACTCCCGCACCGGGGAGCCAGCGTGGGGAAGATGAGGAATACGGAGAGGTGTTGAAAGTTTGTACGATTCCGCCGAGTTGAGCACGGGGCAATTGAATAACACTAACGAACAAATCAATCAATGTCCGCCACGTTTGCGAGCACGTCGTCGATTTCCGGGAATTACTTGCAGTGGTGCCGCCCCCTCGGCGCGGCTGTGCGTTACATCTGCTTCGGAGATTATACGAGCAGCCGTTTTTTGCCGTACCTTCCGGTCGTACATCTTCCGCGCGAAAGGATTGGTAATGGAGCTCTCGCGACGCGGGGTGTGTGATAAATAAAAAATGGAATAAAATATCGACACCCCGAAACGTGGGAATATGGTGATGGCGGAACCATCGTGCGTTGTTGGTGTTTTGTATTGTTTTACATCGAAGCGGCAATGAGAAAGTAGCTCTTTGCGCAACTAAATGAAAAGCGAGCTAATGATTCGTCAGTAATGTAATTGGTTATTTTTGTAAATTGCTTTGCTAGAGAATTCATTAGCAAACATAATATCATAGCATGATAATCCATTCGTTTGTGTAGTTTTTTGTATGTTCTACGTTTTTTTAAAGGATTTCAAACTTCCAAAGGCACTCATGTTCAAGAATACTAAAGGTGACTAACACTGTTTTAGTTTAATAACCAATCAAGTTCCTACCAAATATGGAACCCAAATATGGAAATAATCATACTTTAAGCTTTTTTCAACCCATTCTGCGACTAAAGTGAGTGATTCGGATTAAGAACTCACGGTATGTACAACCATAGCATACAGATAATCTATTGAATTTATATGCTCATCTATTAAATATTACATTATGGCTGTTGACAGTACTAATATGATCAAAGTGTTGATATTTTCTCAAAGTTTTACTGTTAAACTAAATTTACACAGACAATATGACACTTTGGGCTAGTTTATAACACTTGAAAAGCGTTATTTTTTATGTATGTTTCTTTTTTGTCTTTGATTTAGGACTGTATTTTATTCAAATCGAGTCAAATTTGCTGTACGAAGATGTCAATTTGATACAAAAATGGCGTTTGATTAAAGTGCCAGCTGCGAGTGATGAGAACTTCGTGAAAACGTTGATATTCAGTCGAACAAGTTCCACGAAACAATATGTTTCCATCGGCCTGAACAAAGTGGCATAAAGTTCCGTTTCGTTTTTATTTCCCCACGCCAACTAATCATGCCGAACACGGGTACGATCGGCACCGGAGACGCACTTGCAAAATTACCGGGAACACGTTCAGCCCAAACCGGCACGCAGTTCGGCACACGCACACGCACCGAAATAACGCGTTCGGCACGCATCCTCCCACATCCCGGCGTGGAGGAGTTCGTTCCTACCAAAGGCACACCAATTACGCAGTGTATCGATGCGAACGGATGGGCTGGATGGGCTGGAAATCTTCCGGGAAAGATTACTGCTCCGTCGTTCACCTGATTAGCGCTCGCTTGAGCGTGTCTCCCGAGCGAGAAGGGATGGAGCATCGGAATAGGGCCACCGGTCGGAACGGTTATTCCCTCCTTCAGCCGAACTCCCTCAGGAGGGGGTGGAAATACAATGCGAATCCGAACCGTCCCGAGCACCCGCACACGTCGGCACGCACAGTTTACCGGGAAAAGCGGGATTCTGATTTTGGCAACAAGAACTTGCCGAAATAGAAGGCGAAAAAACAAACATTCGATACGTTCGTGACGAAGGCTGTTTCCAAAGATAAACACACGCGGATGCATTAATTATGCCAACAAAACGGATGAATAATGGGTTAACGCGGCACAGAGCGGTTGTTAGGAGAGGGAGAGAGAGAAAGAAGCGTTCACTTGAACATTGCTCAAGGGGAGAAGCGTCTCTAATCGAAAGAACCTCGAAGCTGCCCGAAATAGATTCGTTATCCATTTATCGATCATCAGAGACGGAAGGTGACGCGTTGATTGGACCGTTCGTTTTCGATCGCAAACTGCAAGCACACATAAAAGGACGCATACTCCTTCAGAGGCATGCAGAGCACGTTCAAGTGCAAAGACAGGAAGGAAAAAACCGCACACACACACACCGTGAGTGGCAACAATTTTCGTCAGCAATATTTACGTACTCCTAGCCACGGCGCACTTGCCGAATGTGTCACATCGTTATGCTGCCGGTGTTCGTTTGACGCTCGGACAGCGGAGAAAACCCCGACCGGGTTCCTTCCCACAGTGCGTCCTTATCGGCGTGTCCTCGTTGGTGCGTTCTCTCATCGGCCGAAACGATCTGGCGGTACGGTGACATTAAAAAAGAGGCCGGCAGATAGATTAAGCGACCGGTGGCGATAAAAACCTCGGAGCGAATATGGTGGAGCGCATAAAACGGCACCCTCGGCCAGGCCAGGTTGGACTGGCAAACCGTACCGCCGAGTTATCGCTTTCGTCAGCTTTTGAGGTTGAGGATGCATAAAAGAGAGACAGAAAGTGAGGGAGATAAAGCGAGAGAGATGGAGCGACAAGAGAAGATTGAGCGAAAAAGCAGAGAAATGACCTCTGCCTTTATGCTGGCTGAGTGTTCTTCACATTCGGATGCCGGACCCAAACCGTGGGGATGCTGAGAAGCAGTGGGACGATGCGGTGGCACAGTGGGCGAAGAGCAACGGAGCGATCAGTGAGTCCAAATGTGGATGTCTGTATTTGCACAGTTTTATTTCAACTCGCTATTATATGAAACGAAACACAATTATTTCCATGGTAATTTCAAAGCAATCATACGACATTCATTAAAATCAATGAAATATTTCTTTCAAATTTTGCGAATTAGCATCGTTTTTAATAAATGGGCTCAGGACTAATATGTGATTAAATAATTTCAGCGTTTATCGAATATCTCTGGATCATTTAGAACATTAGTACATTTGGACAAACTACGCTGCATTAGAAATTTGAAAAATGGTTCCTCATTAAACAAAGTTCAGCTGGTTATATGTGAGTTTTTGAATGAATATTGCAATGAATTTCTAGATCTAAAACGTTTGTTTATGCTTGTATGCCTAATGAACTCATCAAGAAGTTAAACATCCACTTGAAAATAAAATTAAAAATGCAGCATAGCATAAAAATATGACATAAACTATACAGATTTAACCTTTTTATTGATAACAAAATCATATGTCCACACTTTCCCGGAAGCTACCACATTGTGCAGCGGCCTCTTCTGCGTCTGCCACCCACCATCCCACCCTCTCGGCCACCCACGCTACGCAAACACAGCCCGCCGGTCACATCCGCCCGGTTCCACAAACAAATATCACCCACAGCCATAAAATGCAGTCTGCAGAAATCTGCTGACGGCTGACGCTGTCGTTATGGCTGGGCTGCAGCATTCTTCCGCACCACCAGCCACCACCTCAAGTACCTGCAGCAGCCGCAGCCAGCCACGGGTCGGCCCCCGTGGTCGGGGGAAAATCCGGCACAAGTGAAAGGTTAAAACGAACAGCAAATATTAAATCAAATTGTCCGCTCCGATGAAGCAGAATTTCGGCTCGAAGGCTACTGGGCGGGTGGGCTGGCTTCCGAAACCGGGCCCTGCCACCTGCAAAACCTGCGCAGGCCGAAGTTTTCGACGCCCGAAAGCGGAGCGCGACGCCGGTACGCCGGTGACGTCAGCAGTTGCGACGGCGGCTGGAAAACAGATGTTTGCTTCTCCACTCGGCTGCTGCTGCTGCTGCTGCTGCCGCACTGTGAGTGCTCTGATATACTGCAGTGCATCGGATCAGGTAAGATATATGGCTGTTTGTTCATGATTTGTTGGATTTTGCGACGGTCGGCTGGGTTCGCGCACGGGTCCGCAGCCCGGCCTGCTCGACGTGATTTTCGCGAGATTCGCGTCGCACGTTGCGATTTATTAGATTGGTTCGAGAAACTGCAGGTGGGTGTATATAGGTGGAGCGAACAAAAAAGCGAAGCGAGCAGCCATGCCACACACCGGTACAAGCCACCAGTGGGATTGGGAATCGAAGTGCGAACGGGGGGCGGGGCGTAGCGTATCGGCATTAAAGCCTACTGTTGATTTTCACACGCGAATTAATCAAATATGTCCGAGGAACCGGACGAGCGCCTAAGCCCGGCCACCGGCTGCTAAATGATGCACACGGCACTCCGGGTGCGGGTGCCAGTCCCGGTACCGGTGTTTCCATTTCGATAACTCAATTAGCGCCGATACTGGCTGCAGTTCCCGATTCACACGGTACGGTGGAATGTTTGATTTAAATCTGAGTCTGAGTGCTTTCTTTGACGTGTCAGCGTCCGAGTGGCCTTAGGCCAACTCGGCTGTGCAAACCTGCCGGCCCGCGTAACCGGCCTTTGTTCTCCGCTTGTTGCGGGCAGGGACGCCGCACGAATCAAGATTCAAGGCGCCGGATAGCTACAATTTTATGGGGCACTCGTTGGCCGGGCGCACTCGGTGCACTCGGCAAATAGTGCGCGTCAAAAACTCTTCACCGGTAAATGCTGCCGCTGCAGGCCTGGATCGTTGCTCCTATCCAGCCCCGTCACGACGAATCGACACCGTGCGTCACCCGGAGCCTGGGTGACTCGGTGGAAGATTAGATCGAGGACACACACACACACACACACACACTTCCTGCACCCGAAACCCGCACAATTTATTCAAACAATCTTTAAGCAAACGAACGCAAACGGGACCTGGAGAATGCCAACCGTCGGGGAGCAAACCGACAAGTTTGCAACGAAATTCCTGCTCAAACAATGCACACCCTTGTCTGGAGGCACTTTTCCGACGGGCTGCCCGGATCCCCGGTGTCGGTGAACGACAAACACTGTTACTCCTCGGTTAGGGTTGCAGTTTTGGCAAGAGAGCTCCGAGCTGCCGAGTGCAGTCGGGTCTCGTGTTCGGGATCGCAAGCTATGTGCGGGAACGATCGCCTCAGGGCGACTCCCGTACTCGAAAGTACATTGTTTTAGCAGATGCAGCTGGTTTTCCTGCAAGCATTTTACGGCTATCTTACTGCTCGAGAGGACACTGAGGACACGCCGAGTGTGACAGACAGGGGGCGTCTTGCTTTCGGTTTCACAGACTGCACGATGCTTTGAACGTCAAGGGATACTTGTGCCTGGTGTCACAAGAACTAGGAGATAACGTACCGGGAGGTGCTTAATAGGAACTGATGACAATAAATTAAGGTCAACGATATTAAAGAATTATTATTGAATTCAAGCAACACACTACAAAACTGAGTTTCTGAAGCTAAAGCGATGAGAGACACATATTTCCAAATATGGTTTAGCTGTGTATACTGGTGGTATATCCGGATTTGGTCCGGATTAAGTGGTAAGCATGGTTGAACATCTTCGTAAGATTTTAAGTTGTTTATTGAAACATATTTTTATTTAATACATTTTCTGCAAATATTCTCACGTTTGCATACATCTTCAAGCGATACGTATAATCAAACATTCTTGGATTAGTGACTGGCTCAAAAAAAAAACACTATCCAAATAGGAACAGCTGAAGCTGAAAAAAAGAAAAGGAAACTTTCTTTCGAGACCGTTTCGTTCTCCTCACGGCCATTTGTTAGACGCATTTGGGCCGAATGGCTATAATTAAGCATATTTTGCTGACAAATAATTGTGTCCCGGGCCGCCGGCGACCTCCAGCTTCCAACTCTCTCCCCACGCCCGTCTTGGTGGCACGATAAATCATAGAAAAGTTTCCGACCGGAGCAACGAGGCCACGCGCTGTCTGTCACTAACGATGGCCAGACGCCACAGATGAGCTTTCCCGTGTTCCCGGGTTATGAAAAATGGTCTTTAACGGTTGGCGAGCAACCCTCCTCCCCGTGCGCAAACTTGAACTCTCCGAACGGGTTCTCGGGTGCAAGCGCCAGCCAGGTTGACGGGTGTCTGAAATCCGGACCGGCGAATCATTCGTGCCCATGTGCACTGCGAGAGTGGCAAAGAACATCTGGGCAGAGAATGGGTAGCACTTGCAAATCAATAACAATCCTTGGGGGGGGGGGGGGGCCAGCTTATGAACCTGCCAAACGGAAATTGATTTGGAAGCTCGTGCTGTGGCGTCCCGATCAATAAAGCGTGAGGTGGGAGCGGTTTTTGGCACCCCGGGTGCACAAAGTCGTTGCGCCGCAGCCGTCGGAGCTTTGATTGGAGATTCGGTTTGCATGCAGTGACGTTCCCGTTCGCAGCTCAGTGTAAATATTTGCCCGAACGTTCATCCCGCGTAGGAGCGCAGGAGGAAAGAAAAACAAAACACAGCCGGGAAAAACTAGGCCCGCTGCGAGCAACAATACCATTTTCGCCGAAGTGCTGCCGGGCGCCAGCAGGGTCGGCATGCTGGGAAATGGGCTGCTCTTGGCGCAATGTGTGCTTGCATCAAACGGTTGGATCAATCGATCGACCGAGCAGGCGTGTGTTCGCGAGCGTGCCGGGAATCTCCAGCTTTGGTAAGTTTGATTGGTATTCCAATAAGTGGCAGCCGGCTTTAAGGTGAATTGAGTTTTGATACTCGGCACGCAACGCAGCACGAGCACGGGACGGTAATCGAAACTGGTTGGAAGGGATCTGCACCTATTTAGGAAAATTGTATCGCTAGCTTAGAATGCGTCTGTGTGTGTGTGTGTGTGTATGTGGCCTTCACCGTCACTGTAGCCATCTGTTCAATTTCTTTTCCGCCCCTCGGGCGAGTAGGAAGGAAGTTTTCAATTTGTACTCTACCCGGGTGGATAGTTTCCGGGCGGAAAATTAATGCGGTTAGTGTTGGAAACTCTCGAGTCGGATTCATGTACGTTTTTTTTCCCCATCACTCGGCTATATTGATTTGCTTCCTTCGGAGGCAGACGCTTCGAAATCTGCACTTCCAACCCAACCAATAACCGGCTGTTTTTTTGTCGCTGTCGCTCGCACCTCGCACCTGCCGCGGCGTAAGGGCGCGTATCCAATCAAAATGTGTCACGCTCTTGACTTTTTAGCCTCACGAACTCGCGGACGTGTCTCTCGCTTTTTTTCCCCCTGCTGCTGCTTCTTCTTTGCCCACCGCTAAGTGACACAGGAAATTGTAACGCGCGAAAGAAGCCGAAGTGGAAATGAAATTTCCACCGCCTCGTTACCGTTTCGAGTGAGTGCGTCTGTGTAGGTGTGTGCCCGCGCGCGCGCAAGTGTCTGCGATTCTTCACCGCCCGAACCGCCCGGGTTTGGCGCGGCGAAACTTTTGCCCGGCGCCGGTACCACCGCAAAACCCGAACCAATCAAACACTTGAGGAAAATCCATCTTTTTCCGCCCTTGTCGTGTACGGTACAGTGCCGTGGCGCACACATTGATGACAAATGGAATGTAAACTCCCGCACTGGGGAGCGCGTGTGGGGAAGATGAGGAATACGGAGAGGTGTTGAAAGTTTGTACGATTCCGCCGAGTTGAGCACGGGGCAATTGAATAACACTAACGAACAAATCAATCAATGTCCGCCACGTTTGCGAGCACGTCGTCGATTTCCGGGAATTACTTGCAGTGGTGCCGCCCCCTCGGCGCGGCTGTGCGTTACATCTGCTTCGGAGATTATACGAGCAGCCGTTTTTTGCCGTACCTTCCGGTCGTACATCTTCCGCGCGAAAGGATTGGTAATGGAGCTCTCGCGACGCGGGGTGTGTGATAAATAAAAAATGGAATAAAATATCGACACCCCGAAACGTGGGAATATGGTGATGGCGGAACCATCGTGCGTTGTTGGTGTTTTGTATTGTTTTACATCGAAGCGGCAATGAGAAAGTAGCTCTTTGCGCAACTAAATGAAAAGCGAGCTAATGATTCGTCAGTAATGTAATTGGTTATTTTTGTAAATTGCTTTGCTAGAGAATTCATTAGCAAACATAATATCATAGCATGATCATCCATTCGTTTGTGTAGGTTTTTGTATGTTCTACGTTTTTAAAAGGATTTCAAACTTCCAAAGGCACTCATGTTCACGAATACTAAAGGTGACTAACACTGTTTTAGTTTAATGAGCAATCAAATTTCCACCAAATATGGAACCCAAATATGGAAATAATCATACTTTAAGCTTTTTTCAACCCATTCTGCGACTAAAGTGAGTGATTCGGATTAAGAACTCACGGTATGTACAACCATAGCATACAGATAATCTATTGAATTTATATGCTCATCTATTAAATATTACATTATGGCTGTTGACAGTACTAATATGATCAAAGTGTTGATATTTTCTCAAAGTTTTACTGTTAAACTAAATTTACACAGACAATATGACACTTTGGGCTAGTTTATAACACTTGAAAAGCGTTATTTTTTATGTATGTTTCTTTTTTGTCTTTGATTTAGGACTGTATTTTATTCAAACTGAGTCAAATTTGTTGTACGAAGATGTCAATTTGATACAAAAATGGCGTTTGATAAAAGTGCCAGCTGCGAGTAATGAGAACTTCGTGAAAACGTTGATATTCAGTCGAACAAGTTCCACGAAACAATATGTTTCCATCGGCTCGAACAAAGTGGCATAAAGTTCCGTTTCGTTTTTATTTCCCCACGCCAACTAATCATGCCGATCACGGGTACGATCGGCACCGGAGACGCACTTGCAAAATTACCGGGAACACGTTCAGCCCAAACCGGCACGCAGTTCGGCACACGCACACGCACCGAAATAACGCGTTCGGCACGCATCCTCCCACATCCCGGCGTGGAGGAGTTCGTTCCTACCAAAGGCACACCAATTACGCAGTGTATCGATGCGAACGGATGGGCTGGATGGGCTGGAAATCTTCCGGGAAAGATTACTGCTCCGTCGTTCACCTGATTAGCGCTCGCTTGAGCGTGTCTCCCGAGCGAGAAGGGATGGAGCATCGGAATAGGGCCACCGGTCGGAACGGTTATTCCCTCCTTCAGCCGAACTCCCTCAGGAGGGGGTGGAAATACAATGCGAATCCGAACCGTCCCGAGCACCCGCACACGTCGGCACGCACAGTTTACCGGGAAAAGCGGGATTCTGATTTTGGCAACAAGAACTTGCCGAAATAGAAGGCGAAAAAACAAACATTCGATACGTTCGTGACGAAGGCTGTTTCCAAAGATAAACACACGCGGATGCATTAATTATGCCAACAAAACGGATGAATAATGGGTTAACGCGGCACAGAGCGGTTGTTAGGAGAGGGAGAGAGAGAAAGAAGCGTTCACTTGAACATTGCTCAAGAGGAGAATCGTCTCTAATCGAAAGAACCTAGAAGCTGCCCGAAATAGATTCGTTATCCATTTATCGATCATCAGAGACGGAAGGTGACGCGTTGATTGGACCGTTCGTTTTCGATCGCAAACTGCAAGCACACATAAAAGGACACATACTCCTTCAGAGGCATGCAGAGCACGTTCAAGTGCAAAGACAGGAAGGAAAAAACCGCACACACACACCCACACACCGTGAGTGGCAACAATTTTCGTCAGCAATATTTACGTACTCCTAGCCACGGCGCACTTGCCGAATGTGTCACATCGTTATGCTGCCGGTGTTCGTTCGACGCTCGGACAGCGGAGAATCCCCCGACCGGGTTCCTTCCCACAGTGCGTCCTTATCGGCGTGTCCTCGTTGGTGCGTTCTCTCATCGGCCGAAACGATCTGGCGGTACGGTGACATTAAAAAAGAGGCCGGCAGATAGATTAAGCGACCGGTGGCGATAAAAACCTCGGAGCGAATATGGTGGAGCGCATAAAACGGCACCCTCGGCCAGGCCAGGTTGGACTGGCAAACCGTACCGCCGAGTTATCGCTTTCGTCAGCTTTTGAGGTTGAGGATGCATAAAAGAGAGACAGAAAGTGAGGGAGATAAAGCGAGAGAGATGGAGCGACAAGAGAAGATTGAGCGAAAAAGCAGAGAAATGACCTCTGCCTTTATGCTGGCTGAGTGTTCTTCACATTCGGATGCCGGACCCAAACCGTGGGGATGCTGAGAAGCAGTGGGACGATGCGGTGGCACAGTGGGCGAAGAGCAACGGAGCGATCAGTGAGTCCAAATGTGGATGTCTGTATTTGCACAGTTTTATTTCAACTCGCTATTATATGAAACGAAACACAATTATTTCCATGGTAATTTCAAAGCAATCATACGACATTCATTAAAATCAATGAAATATTTCTTTCAAATTTTGCGAATTAGCATCGTTTTTAATAAATGGGCTCAGGACTAATATGTGATTAAATAATTTCAGCGTTTATCGAATATCTCTGGATCATTTAGAACATTAGTACATTTGGACAAACTACGCTGCATTATAAATTTTAAAAATGGTTCCTCATTAAACAAAGTTCAGCTGGTTATATTTGAGTTTTTGAATGAATATTGCAATGAATTTGGAGATCTAAAACGTTTGTTCATGCTTGTATCCTAATGAACTCATCATGAAGTTAAACATCCACTTGAAAATAAAATTTAAAAAAGCAGCATAGCATAAAAATATGACATAAACTATACAGATTTAACCTTTTTATAGATAACAAAATCATATGTCCACACTTTCCCGGAAGGTACCACATTGTGCAGCAGCCTCTTCTGCGTCTGCCACCCAACATCCCACCCTCTCGGCCACCCACGCTACGCAAACACAGCCCGCCGGTCACATCCGCCCGGCTCCACAAACAAATATCACCCACAGCCATAAAATGCAGTCTGCAGAAATCTGCTGACGGCTGACGCTGTCGTTATGGCTGGGCTGCAGCACCCTTCCGCACCACCAGCCACCACCTCAAGTACCTGCAGCAGCCGCAGCCAGCCACGGGTCGGCCCCCGTGGTCGGGGGAAAATCCGGCACAAGTGAAAGGTTAAAACGAACAGCAAATATTAAATCAAATTGTCCGCTCCGATGAAGCAGAATTTCGGCTCGAAGGCTACTGGGCGGGTGGGCTGGCTTCCGAAACCGGGCCCTGCCACCTGCAAAACCTGCGCAGGCCGAAGTTTTCGACGCCCGAAAGCGGAGCGCGACGCCGGTACGCCGGTGACGTCAGCAGTTGCGACGGCGGCTGGAAAACAGGGGCGGGGGGGGGGGGGGGGGGGGGGGGGAAGAGACTGAAATTCCGGAGTGGGTCGGAAAATGCTCCACCACGTGGTTGGCATGAGGGAAGCGTGCCTGCGTCAATCAAACTTTTTATCACTTTAATGAGAAGGATTCTGGTTTTCGGTGCTGCTGCTGCTGCTGTTGCCTTCCCAAAACGTAATTAGCCGCTGATGAAACTCGTAAGCCATTTTTATTGTACCACCCACCCTCTCCTCGCTTTTAATCTCACCCGCAGAAGGCGAAGGAAAACGCGTTAATGCCCGCACACCGTCCGTTCACTCACCTGGATCGTCGTCGTCCTCGGCCCAGTCGATCTGTGCCCGGGCGAGATTAGCCAGCATTACAAGCGTGGCCAGCAGCGCCCCTTTCACCACCACCGTCGCCGCCGCCGGTCTCATGCTTGGCCACGGGTAGCCACGGGTGGCCGTGCCTGGTAAGGGCAGACTTTTTCACCTGATGTTTTGCACTGCTGTGTGCTGCGAGGGGGGGGCGAAGGGGTAGGGGAAGGCGGGATTTCGGCACTCGAAGGGTGGAGGGTGGTTTTGGGTTGTTCCCCCCTCCCCAAACCAGCTGATGATTTAAAACGCACAACAACGAATCAACCGGAGATAATCACGTTTCAACATCATTT
>KZ068731.1:57794-76694 GCA_002091845.1 Anopheles cracens
GTTGGACTGTTGTTCGAAGGATTAAGCCTGTTGTTTTTTTCTTCCTACGCCCCTTTGCACCCTCTGATCACGGCATCCTGCGGGCGCACACTTGTGCACGACACACTGTTTCACACATTGACACTTCACACACGGGCGGGCTGTTGTTGCCTAGACACGGGGCAGCAGCATCCTTCGATAGCTTCGCGAGCTGGGTGAGTAATGAACCTGTAATGTGTAAACGTGTGTCGATTAATGACGGCGCAGATGCTTTCCTTTTCGTAGGTGACACTCGTTTGAACTCTAAATTCACTTTGAAATACAAGTCTTCGTGGAGCGTGATTTTTTTTTCTCCGCTTCTCTTCTTCTACTATTCAGCAGCAGTGAAAGGATCGATACTCTCGTGCGAACTCTCCTAGCGCAGCCTCCGGAAGCCAAATAAATAACATGAATTGCCGTTGCACCAGGATCAGGATTCGCGTTTCGCGCGCGTGTGTGTGTGCCGGTGGCTCACTAAGACACCCACTCGCCACCGACACTAGGACACCGGAAGTACGAGCGTTTTTGATGATGAGTGGAGCGAAAACCCGGCTGCCGGGGTGGATTAAGGGAGTTCCCTGTTCCGTAATCGCATCATGTGACGGTTCGTTTCGGAGCGCTTCGGTGCGGGTTCGGTACGGGCCCGTCGGTGCAGCGGCCGAGCACCGAGAGCATCAGTTTCCGATCCTGTGTGCTGTTTGTGCGTGTGTGTGCCCGGTCCTGCCGCTTCTGCTCAGTCTAGCGCACTGTTCGACATGTGAAGAAAGTCCCGAAACCTCGTCCTCGATTCAGGATGTGGATCGGCAGCGGCCACGCTGTGCTGCCAGTGCAGTAAACCCTAAACCAGCCGACCGAAAGGTACTTCGAGCCGGTTATGTTATTGTTTCGTTAGCACATATGCCGCCATCATCCCTGCCGGGGTGGTTTATTGTGCGGAGAGCATGTTCCGGGTTTTGCCGGAGCGTGTATGCGTCCCCATTTGCCTCGGTTGTCTCAGCGAAAGCGTAGAACGGAGACGGATTTTCATTTCATCTGCCGCCCGATAAATCCCCCACTAACGAAGGCCGATACGGGTGCGCTGAGTTCGTATTTTGATGAAACGGGATTAGCTGCAAAGAGAAGACGGTGAGAGAAGGATAGATAGAAACAAAAAGATTCGTCGCCATGTAAAACACAATGAACGGAAAGAGGGATAGGGTATTATGGGAGAAAATTTACTTCCTACATCCTGTGTTCATTGTGGGTGGTGTTAGCTGCCATCGCCTGCACTATTTGACTGGGCGTTTGTGAACAAAGCTATTTCACAATATTCCGCTCATGATTGCACAGCAGCTTAGCCCAGTGTCTGGAAACGTGCAAACAGATCTGCCTCCCGTACTAACAATCCATCTCCAATGGATACCAAGACATACGGTTGTGTGCGAGTAACGTTCAATCCCATTAGCCACGGTGAAACGATTTGATTTGAATGAATTTAAACGTATCACGTTTCGTTTCGTACCAAAATTCCTTAAGATATCTTTCATTAAAGCTTTTTTGATGTTGCTGTTCTTATGCCACTGCTCAAAGCGAAGACTTGCAGAAGAAACTTTTCACGAATTTTCATTCGATGCCAGTTCATTTCGTGTGCTTCGAAAAGCGAACCGAAAGGCACTCAACCATCTTGCGCGCTGTTTTCTTCATTTTTTGCCCCTCCCCTCTCGCAAACACTTAAACTACTTTTGATTGTGATTAAATTTTTCATTAAAAGAAAAATTGATCGCATGAAAAGTGGTGCCGAAAACTATTCGTGTGAAGAAAAACACGCGAATGGCGTGCCGAGTGGGACGCCGTGCTCGAAACAAATGGTTCGCTTTCCAGGCAGCGAGCGAAGGAAAACAATGATTTTCTTTCTTCCAGAACAAAAAAAAACACAATTGGAAAAAAAACAGTAGAAAATGAAAATTGCCGAGCAGCGCGAGAAGCAAACACAACACCAGGGTAGGACGGTGAATTCGATCGCCGGCAACTCTCACGGGGGCAATTTGTTCGATTCGCCTTTCAAGAGCGACTTTCGACTATCGTTTTCTTCGGAACGTTCCAAGAACGGTTGAAGAAATGTTTATCCTGCTCTCTCTGTGTGTGCGCGTGTGTTTTTTGCATGAACTATTTTCACAGCTAAGTTTTCGAATGAGTCGTGTTCGTGTTCTTTTTTCTTGGTACTCACTAAACTTGTTTAACCATGTTTCTAGTTTGCTCCCGGGCTGGACTAAACGTTTTGAAGCGTATTTTAGAACCCTGTGTGCTGTTGTGCAGTGGGCTGCGAAAACAAAAACCTTCCGGCTGATGATTTCCGGGTGGCCAAAGGCAAAGAATACGCTGTGTAATGGTGCGCCGCTCGGAGCGTGCTACCATCATAAGCTAATGTAGCACAGCAGATTACGGTTGTCGGAAAACATACCTGCAAAAGTAATTAGTCCACCCGGATGCCGTCCACCCGCTCCCGGGCACGTTCTCCCACCCACACGAGTCGGAAAACATACCTGCAAAAGTAATTAGTCCACCCGGATGCCGTCCACCCGCTCCCGGGCACGTTCTCCCACCCACACGATGAGACGAGTTGAAATACTACTTATCTTCATGATAGCTTTATGCGATGATGATGTTACATATTGAAAGATTTCTTTGGGCTAGTTTTTTTTTCTTCTACCGGACGACTCCGTTGAGGGGTGGGTTTCAAACTCGAAGCGGGGGGTGGGAACGAATCCGACCAAGTTGGCAAAGAGTTGGAGAAGCAAAACACCGAACCGGACCGGCAACCCGGAATACACTGGCTGACCAAGGGGCCGGGCGAGGTTGAAGAAGTTCAACTGGAGCACCAACGGACGTACCGTCATCATCATCGTCGTCGTCGTCGGAAGTGAATGAGGTTAAAGCTATTTCCCACTTTTCTTTATCGTTTGGCGTAGTTTGCCGCCGCCGTGCCCATCCCAGACCCATCGGTTATGTTATTTTACCGCCCCGCCTGCGTGCAGCTCGCTGTCCGCACAGTGGTCCGTTTGAAGTTGGGCCCGGGACGGTGTCCTCGGTTCGGTAAGGTTTTGGAAAGTTTCGTTAAGCTGATGAAAATTTATTATCTCACTGTTGTTGGTGCTATTTCGCTGCACTTCTGGTTAAATAAACTCTACGAAAGTCCACTTCGGAGAAGCCTTGTGATTTTATTTAACCGCTTGAAGTACCAGAGCTTCCTGTAGTTTCATCGAGTTTATGAGAATTCGAATAGTTGGAACTATTTGAAAAATTCAAATAATTCCATCATGCGTTTGTATACTCATTTTGTGTGTTTAAATTACTGGAATCCCTATAACACTATTTTCGCCATCGCCTTTTTTATGCAAAAAGCTAATAGGCCAGTAGAAACAGTAACCCAAACATGAACATCATGTTATTAAAATATTTTCTCAGCACAATTTCAACTTTTCACCAAAAATACATTGGAAATCTATTTCCAAAAGTAACGAACTGGAAAGGAAATGGTGAGGCTGTATTTGTGAGTATTTAACCAAAAAGTTGTGGCTTATTCGTCCATTTATCTATATTGAACATTTGAAAATTAATAACTAAATAGAACTGATGACGAGCCTTATCAGAATAAATTTATGAGTGATATGAGCACTTCATCTCCAATAAATCACTTAAAATGAATTGCAGCCGAAGGTACATACAAACTGCTCCCAAACAATTGTGCACCGTCACTCATCAGGCGCTTGTTAGAGGAAATATAAATTACCTCTAACAAGATAATGCTAATTGAGCCAAAAAGTTAGCCCCAGTGTTCCAGTGTTCCCCCGAAATCATTCCATCTGCCGAAACCATAGTGCGCCGCGAGGCCCCTGGCTGCTACCGGATCCGGAGGGATCCTTCTGGCGCGAGGAAAAGCAACCGTTGTCCGGGATGAAAGGTTTGCACTGTTTTCTGTTGCGCTACAAGTTTTCCCATTAAACGTCTGCTCCGGCGATGCAGACATCGGGCGTGTTCGCCTGCGGACGGGTGGTAACATCTTGGAATGCACCGCTGGCGAAAACGACTCTCCGAGGCAGAGCAAAAAGTAGGGCTGGCAACAGCAGTGGAAACGTTTATCTGCACCGCTGCTGCTGCTGCGTTTGCCGTGTGGTGTGAATCACAGTCGTTGAAGAAATTAACTAAACCCTATGCTGTGACGGCTCGGTCCCAGCTGGGTTGCGATCGTAAGGAAGAAAAAGTGACCATAAAAAGATACGACAGCATACGCGCTAAATGTTCTCGAAACGACGAGCGACACATCATCGACACGACTCGGGACACGACTTGTAGCTTCGGACTGCGATTAGCGTCCGGGAGAAAACGCTAAATCCGGGCAGCCTTTAGCAGCTAATCCGTGGCTAAACAGGCGAGGCCGAAGACGAGTGGCGATACTTCAAACGAGGCGCCAAGGTGAGTCCTGCTCAATTCCTCCACCGCACGCAGGGCCGCTTAATGGGCCACCATCTTTCGGCGCCTGTTCTACCACCACCACCGGGATGGGTAAAAGATGTTTTTCCTATCGATTAAAGATACTCGCAGCGGCGGGCCGCTGCTGTGCCGTGATGGATTTATGGCGTTCGAGCGAAGTAACTTTTCCGGCAGTCTCGGTAATTTGGTTGAAAAGTTCGCACCGGAAAACTCTAAAGTTTACCGTGCGGATTGATGAACATTTTCGTGCCATAAACGTCGGCTCCGTAATTGGCTTTACGGAGGGCCAAACTTCCCACCGTGTTTGTCGGTCGCCACCGCGGACAAATCATCATGCACAGCAAAGTAACCTTTGGCTCGCTGATTCCACCTCCGGTGCGAATAAATCGCTGCTACGTGGGTTTTACGGTGCTCGAACTAACACAGAAAAAAAGAAATAAAAATTAAATGGGTCGCATCGCATTTCGCAACCATTAAGCCGCCAGGATCCTCCCAGTACAAACGCAAATTCGGATCGCGCTTCATCGCCCATTAACAACGTCAATTTGCTCCCAATATCGTTAACGGCGACACGCGGTTTGCATTATCGGTTTTTGGAGAACGAGTTTTTCCCCGGATGGGACAAAGTATCCGATTTCCCAAACGACGACGACGGGTGCGTCGAAGCTTTGATCATCCGTGTCCCTCGCCGCCGATGGAAGAGAATGACCTTAAACGGCGTATAGGCGTCTGTCTGCCACAGTTTGTTACAAAACAAAGTTAAGCGGAAGGCTGAACCGAACTGAACAACAAGCGCGAGGGAAGAGGAAAAAATCCCTAGAAAAGCCATCCACTCTCAGCACGCTGCAGCAGCTTAATTGATTGAAGGTGGCCTGCGAAAAGGGCACCAACTGGGAAACGCGGCAAAAGGCGGCTCCAGTAAAGGCAAACCCCGGCCCAGGAGGGCGACTATCTGCGGAGCACAATATCGAGTTTGAGAGCACTCGAGCATTTAAATTTTCCAGAAATTAATTGAGCATTGCCGAGTAATCCTTTTTTGCTCATTAATAATTTTTGCATCATCCCAGGGCCCAGGGCGGGTTGAGGGCCGCTCCCCGGGCTGAAGGTGCACTTTAATTTGGCATCCTTCTTCTTTACAGCCCAGCACCGCCAGGGCATGGAGGAAGTTAGGAGGGCAACAGAGAGAAGAAAAAAAAACTCAAACAGGAACCCGTTGAACGCTTTTCGAACTGACTTTGGTCGACTTTGGAATTCTTTGCTAATAGCTCGGGCTTTATGCTGGTGTTTTTTTTCTCGCTCTCTCGCTCTCTCGCTTAACTTTCGGTTCGATTGTTACTTCCAGAGATCCGTTCGGTCCCATGCATCCCGGTTCCGGAAGGGCAGTCCAATCGAAACATGAACCACTTTTCTGGGTGGGTGTGTGGGGTGTGGGGGAGCCTCTCGGGGCTTTAAGCAATCTGTAACACATAAAAGCACCGCCCAACACCGCCCGTCGGTCCCGGCCCGCTCGACCTCGGCTGCTCTTTCTGTGCGCTGCAACCCGTTCGGTGAGCACAGCTCGGAACGGATCACACCAACGAGGTCGGCCAGCGAGATGGAAAGCCTCTTAAGAATGTTTCCATTATCCTTTCCACACGCAACACTGACCTCCGGGGTGGGACAGCGCCGGGCGAGGAAGTGACCTGTTCATTAATTCATTACGAATACCCTTGATAATGGTGCCGAACGTTTACTTTACCGCCTCGGTTCGATTGAATCGGAACTTTCGGCTCCCGGACCGAATTCGCCGAAAGTGACCTCAACAACAGGCGCTCGGTGTGGGGGAGGAGGATGGGTGGAGGCACTGGAGAAGAGCGGGTAAAAGGTTTAGACTGGATCGATGGAAAATTTCGAACCCAAACTGTCACTGGCTGTGTGTGGGATTGATTTTTCTTCGCTTTTCGACGTTGGCCACAGTGTGATGTGGTGCTCTTGTTTTCCCTCCCACTCTGTCCTCCATTTTAAGATCGAACTGTCATGGTATAGAGCGCCACCGTACGAGCGTTCCGATTGTGGTTCAATTGCCGGGGCCATTATTAATTGGGAGCGAGAGAAAAGCGAAGCGATGGGGCTGGAAAACCTCACCAAAAGCGACTGCCGGTGAGTTATAGTCCAATTAGCTGCACTAGCTAGTGAAACCACGTACGGCGCTCGGGGGCCAATCGGCCGGAACGGCCCCGGGTCCGGGGTGCAATCGATTGAAACTTTTCCATTATTTTCCATTTAAGTCAATAATCCATCGATTATCCTCGTTGTTTAGGAAGCGTTTCTTCCGTGCTCGGCGCTGCTGCGTCTCCTCCCCGGGCGGAGATGAGCGGCACGTGCTTTAAACCGAGCCTCGGAAGCGGACGATTATGCTCCACACCTTCACCGTGCAGCCTTTCCGAGCCTTTCTAACTCGGAGACTACGGGTGACGGTGAAGTCGTTTCGGTTCCGATCGCAACATCATTATCGAGCGAGCGAACAAACGAACGAAATTATAGACATTTCAGCTCTGGCGGTTGAGTTGCGAAGTTACCGTCGCCGTTCGCTCCCAGGGTCGAGCGTGTTTTGCACAGCTGGAAAACTTATTGATGAGCTCACGCGAACGTAAATGGATTCTGTATGCAGGAGGGAGAGTTTGTTTGGTGTAGGTTCGTGGGAATAGTGGGGGAGTTTTATATGAGTTCCACCTATCCATTATACTGAGAAGGTCAATTTTTGCAACACTTTTATTGAATACACAATGTTGAAAAGCTTGCTTAGTAATGAAGGAAATAAACGTTTTAAAATGAGGTACCAGCAATGTTTAAAAAAATGTAATACAACAAAACTAAAATTTAATATCAGGAACAGAATATAAAATTAAAAATTAAAATATTAAATATAAAATTATGCAGTTGACGGTCGCGCAAAACAGCTTGAAAATTTGTCAAGTGTTTGTTCAGCAAACTGCATGATCAGGAGCTCATGAATCAAATTTGCACTTTCAAGTATGCAACATGTATAACATGTTTTATTAACGCTTCATTTAGCAGCTTTATAATTATTTGGCACTGGGTAATTTATGATTAATATATTATTCATTTACTGGGTAATGTATGTTATGCAGTTTTTTTGCTTTTATTAAAAAAGCTCTACGCATTTCATACTCTCAAGCATTGATAACTTAATCGAAAAGTAAGTGATTGAAAGCGCCTTATGTACAGGCCTCATACATTTTTCTCAGTCCTACTGGAATTTCTCAACGCAATAATCAATAGTATGCTATAATTAGTAGAATATTGGTTCTCAAATAGATCTATGTGCAGTTCATTTCCTTCATGTCGTTTCGTGAGTCTAACGTGCCTTAATTCACCCGCAGCGCCAGAGTAGGTCATGTTCTAGCACACCCTCGCACCAGCATCGAGCACGACCAGAAAGTGGCCAAGAAAGGGCCGTTGCCGGCGGAATCGACCGAATGCACAAAGAAAGAAGAAACTCTATCGCTTTTGCCGCCGGCAACGGCGCGAAGGGCCCGGCCAGAAGCACGGGGGCAGGTGCAGTTGAAATTGAAATGTGCACGGTGAGAAGTATTTTCGAGTCACATTATGCCATCGTTCGTGGCCCGTGCAGGCAGGCAGGCTTGGCTCGGTATTCGTTTGATTCAATAACAGTCTTGCCAGCGACGGCAGGATCCGGAACCGGTGCTTACGTCACGTGCAACGGGCGCTACTAGCGTGCCCCTCCTTAGGGTGCCCCAGCCTGCCAATGCCGCGTCGAACAGATACGCGGCCAGAATTTACAATCAACCGTCCCCCGTACGTTCCGTGTCTGCCCTGTTCCTACCTACCCATTCACGGGCGTTAAGATTGAATCGGATTCTTTTTTTTTCTCACTCCCTCCCACTTGTCTTTCTGAACTTTTCCTGCTTCACACTCAACACACACACTGTTGCACACACACACACCCTCAATTCCCACGCTCCAGTGGGTAGCCCGCTCTGCGGTGGCTCCACGTGGAAAGCTCGGGGCATATGCTCGGTGCGGTGCGATCGCACCGCAGCCACCCTTAGCACAACCCGCGGGTGGGGTGGATCCCGCGATTTTCCGCATCGATTTTCTGTTTGTCGCAACGCCTGCGAGCCGCGGGTTGTGCGAAGGGGAGCCCGTTGGGGTACTCCGGTACTCCGTGCACTTGAACCCCTCTTGAGGGAATGGTGACAACAATGTGTTAAGCGGGCGCCAACGCGCTATTGAAATCCTGGGCGATACGCCACGGGCGCTACTGTGCGAACGGCGTGGGGCACGCTGAAAAAATCGTATCAGTAACAAGTGTGTAAGTTTGCATAAATGAGACACTTGAGTTCGGTGTAAATTTCGCATTCGAATCAGATTTTTTCACCCTCGCTGGCGCCACCTCCCCTCCCCGGTCGGTGATTGTCGAGAATCGTTAGCGAAAGATCAAGGTGGAGCGCGCGGATGCGAAATGGAACCGGCAACCGCGCGCTTCGCGTGCCCCGAAGGCGAAAGCGAAAATGGTAATAACGGGCCAACGTGCGTTATCGTCATTCGGCGTCGAATGCGCGTGTCTTAAGGAATACCTAATGGGGGACGCTGCTTTCCACACGCGATGCTTATGATTTCTTTTCCGCTGAAAGTTTTACTTACAGCTGACCCAAACTGACTGGCTGTGTGTGGGATTGATTTTTCTTCGCTTTTCGACGTTGGCCACAGTGTGATGTGGTGCTCTTGTTTTCCCTCCCACTCTGTCCTCCATTTTAAGATCGAACTGTCATGGTATAGAGCGCCACCGTACGAGCGTTCCGATTGTGGTTCAATTGCCGGGGCCATTATTAATTGGGAGCGAGAGAAAAGCGAAGCGATGGGGCTGGAAAACCTCACCAAAAGCGACTGCCGGTGAGTTATAGTCCAATTAGCTGCACTAGCTAGTGAAACCACGTACGGCGCTCGGGGGCCAATCGGCCGGAACGGCCCCGGGCCCGGGGTGCAATCGATTGAAACTTTTCCATTATTTTCCATTTAAGTCAATAATCCATCGATTATCCTCGTTGTTTAGGAAGCGTTTCTTCCGTGCTCGGCGCTGCTGCGTCTCCTCCCCGGGCGGAGATGAGCGGCACGTGCTTTAAACCGAGCCTCGGAAGCGGACGATTATGCTCCACACCTTCACCGTGCAGCCTTTCCGAGCCTTTCTAACTCGGAGACTACGGGTGACGGTGAATTCGTTTCGGTTCCGATCGCAACATCATTATCGAGCGAGCGAACAAACGAACGAAATTATAGACATTTCAGCTCTGGCGGTTGAGTTGCGAAGTTACCGTCGCCGTTCGCTCCCAGGGTCGAGCGTGTTTTGCACAGCTGGAAAACTTATTGATGAGATCACGCGAACGTAAATGGATTCTGTTTGCAGGAGGGAGAGTTTGTTTGGTGTAGGTTCGTGGGAATAGGGGGGGAGTTTTATATGAGTTCCACCTATCCATTATACTGAGAAGGTCAATTTTTGCAACACTTTTATTGAATACACAATGTTGAAAAGCTTGCTTAGTAATGAAGGAAATAAACGTTTTAAAATGAGGTACCAGCAATGTTTAAAAAAATGTAATACAACAAAACTAAAATTTAATATCAGGAACAGAATATAAAATTAAAAATTAAAATATTAAATATAAAATTATGCAGTTGACGGTCGCGCAAAACAGCTTGAAAATTTGTCAAGTGTTTGTTCAGCAAACTGCATGATCAGGAGCTCATGAATCAAATTTGCACTTTCAAGTATGCAACATGTATAACATGTTTTATTAACGCTTCATTTAGCAGCTTTATAATTATTTGGCACTGGGTAATTTATGATTAATATATTATTCATTTACTGGGTAATGTATGTTATGCAGTTTTTTTTTGCTTTTATTAAAAAAGCTCTACGCATTTCATACTCTCAAGCATTGATAACTTAATCGAAAAGTAAGTGATTGAAAGCGCCTTATGTACAGGCCTCATACATTTTTCTCAGTCCTACTGGAATTTCTCAACGCAATAATCAATAGTATGCTATAATTAGTTGAATATTGGTTCTCAAATAGATCTATGTGCAGTTCATTTCCTTAATGTCGTTTCGTGAGTCTAACGTGCCTTAATTCACCCGCAGCGCCAGAGTAGGTCATGTTCTAGCACACCCTCGCACACCAGCATCGAGCACGACCAGAAAGTGGCCAAGAAAGGGCCGTTGCCGGCGGAATCGACCGAATGCACAAAGAAAGAAGAAACTCTATCGCTTTTGCCGCCGGCAACGGCGCGAAGGGCCCGGCCAGAAGCACGGGGGCAGGTGCAGTTGAAATTGAAATGTGCACGGTGAGAAGTATTTTCGAGTCACATTATGCCATCGTTCGTGGCCCGTGCAGGCAGGCAGGCTTGGCTCGGTATTCGTTTGATTCAATAACAGTCTTGCCAGCGACGGCAGGATCCGGAACCGGTGCTTACGTCACGTGCAACGGGCGCTACTAGCGTGCCCCTCCTTAGAGTGCCCCAGCCTGCCAATGCCGCGTCGAACAGATACGCGGCCAGAATTTACAATCAACCGTCCCCCGTACCTACCCATTCACGGGCGTTAAGATTGAATCGGATTCCTTTTTTTTCTCACTCCCTCCCACTTGTCTTTCTGAACTTTTCCTGCTTCACACTCAACACACACACTGTTGCACACACACACACTCTCAATTCCCACGCTCCAGTGGGTAGCCCGCTCTGCGGTGGCTCCACGTGGAAAGCTCGGGGCATATGCTCGGCGCGGTGCGATCGCACCGCAGCCACCCTTAGCACAACCCGCGGGTGGGGTGGATCCCACGATTTTCCGCATCGATTTTCTGTTTGTCGCAACGCCTGCGAGCCGCGGGTTGTGCGAAGGGGAGCCCGTTGGGGTACTCCGGTACTCCGTGCACTTGAACCCCTCTTGAGGGAATGGTGACAACAATGTGTTAAGCGGGCGCCAACGCGCTATTGAAATCCTGGGCGATACGCCACGGGCGCTACTGTGCGAACGGCGTGGGGCACGCTGAAAAATCGTATCAGTAACAAGTGTGTAAGTTTGCATAAATGAGACACTTGAGTTCGGTGTAAATTTCGCATTCGAATCAGATTTTTTCACCCTCGCTGGCGCCACCTCCCCTCCCCGGTCGGTGATTGTCGAGAATCGTTAGCGAAAGATCAAGGTGGAGCGCGCGGATGCGAAATGGAACCGGCAACCGTGCGCTTCGCGTGCCCCGAAGGCGAAAGCGAAAATGGTAATAACGGGCCAACGTGCGTTATCGTCACTCGGCGTCGAATGCGCGTGTCTTAAGGAATACGTAATGGGGGACGCTGCTTTCCACACGCGATGCTTATGATTTCTTTTCCGCTGAAAGTTTTACTTACAGCTGCACGGAGTGAGCGTTTCCGACAGGGACTGATCAAATCAAGAAGGCGGCTTGCATCGATTGAGACATGCGGGTTTGTAGTGAAGAAATGATTCTTTTCGATTACGCGTTTCTTTAATGCTATATTATTAAACTAATAATCGTGCAGTATTGGGTGAAATGTTTACTTCTTGTTCGTCCTTGTGAATGGCCTACTGCTAAATAATCGCTTAGGATATGTATGGAAAACGATTTGCAAAATGTTTGGTGTTATAAAGCTCTTTCTTCAGACACAAGATTTACTCAAGCGTTACTCATAACTACACCTCTAGTTTAAACAACTACAACCAAACGAAAACGTTGAAGATGAAGAGAGCACTTCCACATATTAATAATCACGTAGATGTTCATTATGTCACGCTTTAAAACTAGTTAATTCGAACTCACTACTAGGGTTATTTCATTACTATGATTAATTTGAAACTGGGTTTTCTGTTCCATGTTCCGCTTTTAATCACTATTTCACTGGAATGAATTTCAATTCCCATCATCATCACAGATTCGGAGAAAATAGCACCTTCATTTGATATACTCAGCCACTCATGGTTGGCTTCCATTTGTGACGGGAACGGGACGTTTACCAGAACGGTTTCACTGTTTTTTTTGTGCGTGTGCCATTTTCCACGTAAATGACTAGATTATGGAACCCATTATTACGTTTCTTATTGTATCGTACGCGGGTCACATGCAGGAAAAAAGATAATAGAAAATCGTCACACGCAAACCAGTTGCGCGTTCATCGCGCATTCCGGGCGAAAATTCCAACACTCTGCTCCGCGGCATAAGTCACACCGGGTTTCCCCGGTTTGCTGTGTCACCCTTCGCTCCCGGTACCACACAATAATTACCCGCTTCCTGGACAGGGGAAGGAGGGGGTGGGGAGGGGTTCCGTTAACCCGTGAAGAGGCGCGTGATGCTTGGGGAAATTATTCATACAACCCCAACCCCGTTTTACATTCCCTGTTACAGACCGGGTTCGCACGTTTATCTGGTGATGCCACGATCCTTTCTCTTATGGCGTATGCTTACGCAAGCAGTAAGCGCAACTACCCGGTACACGAACCCATCAACACCGGGAACAGTGAGCAGTGTGAGGCCGGTGAACTATTGAACCACCAGGCGCCTCCATCACGGAGCACGGAGCGTGCCTGTGGAACGGGGATGTTATTTCAGGATCTGTTTGGAAAACGATTACGGTCCGGGTGGCTGGCCAAAACGTAAGCCAAACCGAGCGACCTTGGCGCCGGTTGGAGTCCGGATTTTGCGGGCAAACAATCGGCTGACGTGTACAAGGGTCGTCCCCAGTGATCGAGCGATTAACTAGGACGGGCAAGCTACTTCCGCCGGCGGTTTCTCGACTCAACCGCTTCGCTGGAAGAAAGGCGAAGCAATGGAAGACTAGCTGCGGTACGCTCGCGCCACACCTTTTCGACCCTTTTTGTGTGACAAATTAACTTCTGCCTGGCAGTGTACCGAAACCGGTCGGCTATCGTGATGCGGCGCGCTGTACCGCGCGTAAAGTGTGTAAATGCTCGTTTTCCTCAATTGTTTCGCTCTATCATTAGTTCCATCTGTTCCGTGCTCGGTCGATAAGTTGCTCTCACTCTCTTGCCGCGTAAGAATAGCGGGCGAGTGTGTACAACGCACAAAGAAAAAACATCATAATGGAAGAAAAATAACAGACACCGTTGCCGTACAAAAGCAACACTGTCACTGCGAAGACTGCCCGGGAATGTAGCGCCCGCGCCAAGAGGGTTGCCTGTCTGTCTGCCGGGGTCCGGGCTGGTTGCTTTTAACGAACGCTTCGGTAAGTAGTCGGCACCGGTCTGCAGCGGTCGACGTGACGCTCACCGCAAGCATAATTGACGGTGGACAGCGGTGCGCCGGGAAGTGGTGCTCCATAACGAGCCTCAGTCGGTACGCGGGGCGAGTACAATCGCGCAAAACGATCTTAATGATGGTCGGACGCTTTGTGTTGAAATGTGCGTGGTGTGGATAAAATTGGAAATTTAATTGCCAGGACCCAGGCGCACGCGGTCATAAGGCTCGGGCGCGATTGTAAGCGTACGCGGGGAGGCTTTATGGCTGATTGGGAGCATTATTATCTGCTGTCATTATGTTGTTATGAAAAGGAAGAATATTACGGTCCAGCACGGGTATGATTGGCCGGTGCTGAAGGCATTCATCATACAGAAGTGGTTTTAATTTGAATATTTGTACACACAACAGCACACAAAAACCGACTATTTCAATTATCATTCATTCCAAAAATCGTTTCTTCGATGATTTTCACAGGTTCATTTTGAGAACGATCGGGAGGTAAGGACAAAATGAGAACGTTTTGTTTGAAATGTTTGTTGAGATTGTTAGTGACATGAAAATATGTTATACATAGTTCAAAATAGACTGCCTTTTAATAAAATCCATTCGAAAATGATTGCTTGTTCCTTATATAGCAAGAAGAAAGTAAAACACAACACCTGATGTAAATAATGACATATTTTATATTCAATGAAGCGTTATCAAACTCCAGATGAATTAAAATATGAAATAAATCTACAAACATTTCAAAAATATCACCCGATATCCTTCATCCTATACAACATTACACCTCATTTCAACACACCAACCGTTGTCGCTAATCTTCTTACGCGCTTAGCCTGTTCCTACCCTGCTTAATCTTGCATTATGACCTCGCAGCTGTCATGAGCTACGTGTTGAGCCCCGGTACACCATTAATCTATGCCCGCGGTAATATCTCTATTGAAAAATAGAAGAAATGGAGCCAGAGGCAAAGCACAACAACGAACAGAAGAGAGAAAAAGAAAACACATGCTAATGCCATCATGAATTATAGGTGCACCGTCGGGAAGCGGTGGTACGATTCTTCCTGCAATGCGACGCAAAATTACCCAACTAGCAAACCGTTCCGGACGATATCTTTCTTCGTTCGCCGGGCGCTCCGCCTCTGGCGAGAACCTCGGTGAACTATGCGGTGCGAACGGTGTGTATGTGTGAATATGAAGTGCGGTTCACTAATGAACCGTCGTTCCCGTGCGTCCTTGATCCATAATTACGCGTGGACGTGTTCACAGGACGGGATCCTGTGCGCACCGGCAAATGATCCTGGCGGCTGCGAGCGGAGGTGCTGTCGGACTGAATTGAAGGCTCCATATCGTGAGCGCGTATGCCTACACAGACACACACATGTGCGCGCCGGTCTGGACTTCATATCAGTTTATGAAATAGCACGTTTGTGGGAAATAACACCGTAAATCGCGTATCGCCAATCTGCACCGTTAGCGGGCACACTAATCACCCGCTCACCACTCGGTCAATTGGTTGAGAAACGGCCTTGCAATGAGTGTGACGGAGGGGGGAAAAAAGGAACCGAGTGCGAGAGAGAGCGGAAGGTAAATAATAAAAAAAGAAAACGTTCCAAACAGAAGCTGGTCCAGAGCGGCACCGTTTGTGTCGAAGGTGACGACGACGGCGCGAACCGCGGTGCAGGGGCTCGGGAAAGGGAGGAAAACGTCATGTCGGCCAGAAACCGTTGAAAGGACCGGAAAAGCGCGTTAATTAAAAACAACATCAAAGCGTGCCATGGTTTCAGTGCGAGTGGTGGGTCGCAGGTCATAAGGCTCGGGCGCGATTGTAAGCGTACGCGGGGAGGCTTTATGGCTGATTCGGAGCATTATTATCTGCTGTCATTATGTTGTTATGAAAAGGAAGAATATTACGGTCCAGCACGGGTATGATTGGCCGGTGCTGAAGGCATTCATCATACAGAAGTGGTTTTAATTTGAATATTTGTACACACAACAGCACACAAAAACCGACTATTTCAATTATCATTCATTCCAAAAATCGTTTCTTCGATGATTTTCACAGGTTCATTTTGAGAACGATCGGGAGGTAAGGACAAAATGAGAACGTTTTGTTTGAAATGTTTGTTGAGATTGTTAGTGACATGAAAATATGTTATACATAGTTCAAAATAGACTGCCTTTTAATAAAATCCATTCGAAAATGATTGCTTGTTCCTTATATAGCAAGAAGAAAGTAAAACACAACACCTGATGTAAATAATGACATATTTTATATTCAATGAAGCGTTATCAAACTCCAGATGAATTAAAATATGAAATAAATCTACAAACATTTCAAAAATATCACCCGATATCCTTCATCCTATACAACATTACACCTCATTTCAACACACCAACCGTTGTCGCTAATCTTCTTACGCGCTTAGCCTGTTCCTACCCTGCTTAATCTTGCATTATGACCTCGCAGCTGTCATGAGCTACGTGTTGAGCCCCGGTACACCATTAATCTATGCCCGCGGTAATATCTCTATTGAAAAATAGAAGAAATGGAGCCAGAGGCAAAGCACAACAACGAACAGAAGAGAGAAAAAGAAAACACATGCTAATGCCATCATGAATTATAGGTGCACCGTCGGGAAGCGGTGGTACGATTCTTCCTGCAATGCGACGCAAAATTACCCAACTAGCAAACCGTTCCGGACGATATCTTTCTTCGTTCGCCGGGCGCTCCGCCTCTGGCGAGAACCTCGGTGAACTATGCGGTGCGAACGGTGTGTATGTGTGAATATGAAGTGCGGTTCACTAATGAACCGTCGTTCCCGTGCGTCCTTGATCCATAATTACGCGTGGACGTGTTCACAGGACGGGATCCTGTGCGCACCGGCAAATGATCCTGGCGGCTGCGAGCGGAGGTGCTGTCGGACTGAATTGAAGGCTCCATATCGTGAGCGCGTATGCCTACACAGACACACACATGTGCGCGCCGGTCTGGACTTCATATCAGTTTATGAAATAGCACGTTTGTGGGAAATAACACCGTAAATCGCGTATCGCCAATCTGCACCGTTAGCGGGCACACTAATCACCCGCTCACCACTCGGTCAATTGGTTGAGAAACGGCCTTGCAATGAGTGTGACGGAGGGGGGAAAAAAGGAACCGAGTGCGAGAGAGAGCGGAAGGTAAATAATAAAAAAAGAAAACGTTCCAAACAGAAGCTGGTCCAGAGCGGCACCGTTTGTGTCGAAGGTGACGACGACGGCGCGAACCGCGGTGCAGGGGCTCGGGAAAGGGAGGAAAACGTCATGTCGGCCAGAAACCGTTGAAAGGACCGGAAAAGCGCGTTAATTAAAAACAACATCAAAGCGTGCCATGGTTTCAGTGCGAGTGGTGGGTCGCACCATGTTTTGTTTTTCGCTTTTTTGCGTGTGCTTGTATGTATGTGTGTGTGTTAATGTGCGAGTTAAAGCCCGTTTTGTTCCCTGCTGCGAGCCGTTTTCGTTTCGTCTTTCTTTGCTTTTCGTGCCGCCTTTTCCCACCCCGCATGGCATGGCGCCCGGGTTGGTGACGGACAGGAAGCCCAGAAACCGCTTTTCATCGCTCACTGCGTTCATGCTTTTTTTCAGTCGTATCTTGATTTTTGGAGGTGCGCTATTGAAGCTTACTCTCTTTCTCTTTCGCTCACCTCTCTCTCTCTCTCTCTTCCTCGCTTCACTTTTGCCACGAGGAAAACATTGATTTTTGTTTTCGCCCTCCAAGCAAGAAATGCAAAAAATAAACAATAACGCGCACAAGAACTAAACATGAAGCCGAATTTCCCACGTCCCAGGCGGCGTGTGAGTGTGTGTGTGCCCGTATATATTAGGTATTTTATGTGCGTTCGTGTTGCGAGCCGGTTGCGAATGGTCAGTGGCGCCGCGTGAACAGGCGGATAATTTTGCCCAAACCGCTCCGAAAGGTGCTCCTGTCGGGTGGTTTTGTGCTTTCCCCCATTTGTGTGGGAAATCCCAAGCCATCAGGCCTCACGAGAGGCGATTCGGCTTAAGGACGCCGTTAATTCACCTGTTCTTTGGCCCAACGCTGTCGTCAAGGTGACTACGACAAGACTGCACGAGCGATTCAGTGGGTTTTCTGCTTTGTTGCCCACGCATAGGAGGTGGGTGGGAGAGAGACATTTTTCACATACCGCCGATTTTAAACAGACGCTCCCGGACGGCTCCAGGGTGGTTGTGATTTGTAACACGCTTAAATCGATTTTTGCCTCAACATCCATCACCCATCGGTAGTTTGTTTGGGAGGGGTTCGGTGACGTTCAGTGTGTGTGTTTTAGCTTACTTCTATTTCGCTTGAAACCAACGCTGTAAACGGGCACATTACGGTGCGACCCGGTGTGAACAGGTGAACAGGCAAAACGTAAAGTATGAGAAAAAAAACACCGTTGCGGAAAAGCGAAAAGCTTTTTTGCTGTGTTTTTCCCCGTGTCTAGTAACTCCCGGCCTTTAATACGACGAAACCCATGGCATAACACAGTCAGGGGAACAAGGATGTCAGGGGAGAAGGGCAGCGAGAAAAAAGATAAGTTAAATAGAATGGAAAGCGAAGTAACTCACAGCTAAAAGGTTTCACTCCACGGTAATGCTCGGCCCTGTCAACGGGCATGACCTCGGAGCGTGTTGTTGTTTGCTTGTTTCTTTTTTCTGCTTCTACTCTCTAGGAGAGCGATCGATTGCTGGCTTGTTGCGTGGAAAAAGGGCTGCCGGGCGCTGCAATACGGTGCGATATGTTAGCTGATTTTATTTGTCGCCGACACGGTGTTCCTCTCGACATCTCGAATTGAGCGTGAAAAGCATCTCCGTAATCCCCACGGACAAACGCGTCGTTGTCAGTCCAGAAGGTTCGCCAGAACTGAGCCGAAACTTCTTTTCGAAAGTGAATTGAATCGCACGGAAGAGCTGCACGCTTTCACGCTTTTTTTTTCTTTTATCTTGAATCACTATCTTTTATGACGTCGCTAAGTAGCTGGAAACGCCACCAGGAAAACACAGTAGATTCCTTCCTTAAGGAGGCGTAACGACGAGCACGTCCTATTCGTCTTGGATTCGAATCACGAAGCAAATAA
>KZ068732.1:3847-17342 GCA_002091845.1 Anopheles cracens
GTACTCTAGATGGCTTATCGCATTTGTTTTGGATTGGTTCTGTTTGCCGTTCATACGCTTCGCTACGATTTTTGTTTTGCTACTGCGAATCCAATGGGAGTTTTTATTTAACAATCGGAAAGGGCACACACACACACACACAGGCTTTTGTGTGTAGATGTTGGTAGGGCTAATGTAGTTGACTGGTGGGTGGTAACTTCGGAAGTTGAAGTTAAAAGTAAACTATCTAGGAACGGGGAATACATTCCATTATATTGAACTGGTCGAGTGTGATGCATTTAAGGAAGAAAAACGTAAAGGAAGAAAACAAAAGAGGTGGAATCGGTGGTGATGTTGTGGGATTTCTTCAGTATCCGTGGATCGAACGCATTTTCAAGCTTCTTACACACACAAAAAAAAAACAAAAAAAACGAAAACGATGCTGCATTGAGTATGCAGTAAGAGTAGGTGGTAGGAGATGTTTTACACGAAGCCGAGCGTCACATATTGGTGTGGGTAATGGATGCACTTAGGTTCACCGATTCTGCACAGACACGTTTGCATTTATTTGCACCATCTTTTACCGCCACCGTCATTACCACGAAACGAATCTCACACGTTTGCTCACTGCAAGAGAAACATAATTGTGTTTGTTATATTGATAAAGTCTCCGCCCATGCTATATATGGCAAAAAAGAATACAATAACTGGATTTAAAGCGTGTAATCGTTTTATTTTGTTGCGTTAGGAGAATGAGAGTGCTCAAAGGGTTAATCGTATCGTGCGAACGAGAGGGATGTAGCCAGCAGTAAAACAAGCATGAGAATTACACACATGAATGAAACTATTTACAAATCTGCTCAAAAAAAACATACCGAAAATAACTGAACATCTCTTGGATTACACATTTTGTATTGTGATTTAATTTGTGAAAAAATGAAATATACCATACGTGGGCTTGCATGCCCACACAGCAATTCGGAATATGTTTATATTACACATTAAAATCGTTATTCAACGCTCAGAAACCATTAATGTTACAGTCCAATAACAGATAAATATAATGAGTCTGCTGTTTTTTTGCTATTGTGCTTCGATCGAAAAAAATAAAAACGATTTCTTTTTCGGTGTTTTCTTTTTGCGTCAACATGAACCAGTAGAAGAGTACAGAACAGAGCGACTGTGTTGATATTTTTATAAATGTATTTTACTGATTAAATGCTAGAAATGACCTGCAATAAAAGGTATAGGCCTGAACACGGCAAAACGAAAATTCGCGTGCTTAATTCATCACTTTTTCCGAAAGGGGAGATGCGGAATCGACGTTAGTTTTACTCCTCACGTTGCGCTAAGGCTTCAGATTTATGAAAGCTATATCACTTGGCTATATTGGACAACATATTTTGTGAGTGTTGAAAACATGGAATGTTAAAATTTTAACGGTCGTTTATGTGTTTTCAAAATTCAAATTTTGTTATACACTTCATGACCAAAGCACCATCCATTGAGCTTCCTGATTCTACAATAAAGTTTGACGAAAGTAGACAACCCACACACGCCTACGCATGCACACCCAATGGGGGAAGAGTTTAATGAAATGACAAACCATAATATTATTGAATTTAAAACTTTGCCTATCGAAACGGCGAGATCATCCTCCACAACTACTGCGTAGGCGGGATCCGTCTGACGGCGGGTTCGCCGATACGTGCGGAAAATGCAAATTCACTTCGAGTTTCGCGAATCTGTGTGTCTATCTCTGTCGTGTTTCTGCGAATGGACCAAGCGAAAATAAACTGGAGCGGATACACAAATCGAACAACCCACCTCAACTGTGCGATTTTTGTTTGGGTTTTTTGTTGTTGTATGTTTCGTTGGATAAGCTAGGCATTCCCGGTCGGGTAAATCTTTGCCGGTGGAAAATTCCCACCCAAACAGCAGCATACCCCAAAGGGGAGTACAGATTTGTAGCCGGGCTTACAACATTCCTGTGAAAGCGCTTATTCCGACTGAATGTATGCTAATAAGCGAACTGGCACACACATGCTGAAGTGCTCGATCCTGTTGCTGATGCTGTTTGTTCGTACCAGAAAACGCACACACACACACACGCACATTTTTCCTTTTTCAAAAGCTTGCGTTTCGGATGTTAATACAATAAATGAACGGGGCAACCCTCAGAGTTTGGGTTTTAATTCATTCGTTGCGTTGTTTATTCTGACCGGGCTTTTCTTTCATTTCTTCTTCTATTTTAGCTGATTGCTGTGCTGCTGGCCTGCTGTCTGTACGGATCGTTCCGCCGCCAGTACGAAACCGTCTAAATTGATGCTGAGGTTTTGGTGCAAATAAAACATTCGCATCCACCTACTATCACCAACTTGCGCAATACACCCAACGAGGAGAGAACGGGACGGACGGAAAGCGAATAATATCTGTCCGGGCAGTGTATGGATTCTGCAAGGATGCAGAGAAAAAAAAAGCTATCAACATCATCATCACCATCGTCATCGACATTATGAAGAAAGTTATTTCGTCTGATGATTGCTGCGAGAAACGAAATCAAAATAGAGAAGCGAGAAGCTGTGGTGCTGTTCGTTGCCCTTTTGCGGAGTATTATTTGGAGGCCTTCCTCAAGTGATTGCAGTTTTTTTTTAACTTAACTATTTTCTCCGTCATTCATCATGTTGCTAAATTTCAAACCCAACGCTGATGATTTTTATGACCGATTAGAATGACCAAATCGCGTTAGCTAGAATTATTGTGGATTTGCACAGGAACTACAAAAAATCCCTCGTCACTGGAACTCAAATCTGTTAACGACAAACCATGTCGGGGAAGTAGCTTCCTGATTCTACAATAAAGTTTGACGAAAGTAGACAACCCACACACGCCTACGCATGCACACCCAATGGGGGAAGAGTTTAATGAAATGACAAACCATAATATTATTGAATTTAAAACTTTGCCTATCGAAACGGCGAGATCATCCTCCACAACTACTGCGTAGGCGGGATCCGTCTGACGGCGGGTTCGCCGATACGTGCGGAAAATGCAAATTCACTTCGAGTTTCGCGAATCTGTGTGTCTATCTCTGTCGTGTTTCTGCGAATGGACCAAGCGAAAATAAACTGGAGCGGATACACAAACAAAAATGAAATATACCATACGTGGGCTTGCATGCCCACACAGCAATTCGGAATATGTTTATATTACACATTAAAATCGTTATTCAACGCTCAGAAACCATTAATGTTACAGTCCAATAACAGATAAATATAATGAGTCTGCTGTTTTTTTGCTATTGTGCTTCGATCGAAAAAAATAAAAACGATTTCTTTTTCGGTGTTTTCTTTTTGCGTCAACATGAACCAGTAGAAGAGTACAGAACAGAGCGACTGTGTTGATATTTTTATAAATGTATTTTACTGATTAAATGCTAGAAATGACCTGCAATAAAAGGTATAGGCCTGAACACGGCAAAACGAAAATTCGCGTGCTTAATTCATCACTTTTTCCGAAAGGGGAGATGCGGAATCGACGTTAGTTTTACTCCTCACGTTGCGCTAAGGCTTCAGATTTATGAAAGCTATATCACTTGGCTATATTGGACAACATATTTTGTGAGTGTTGAAAACATGGAATGTTAAAATTTTAACGGTCGTTTATGTGTTTTCAAAATTCAAATTTTGTTATACACTTCATGACCAAAGCACCATCCATTGTGCTATATGTCAACATGACGTCAGGAAATATTTATTGTAAACAACGCGTAGTTTTTTTTTTGCACGACGATGGTGAAATTAATTGAATATCTCTTTTAATTTTGATATAAATATGGAAACATAAGTTGTTCTAGTGCAATATCATATAGCCCATAAACAGCACTCCGGAGACAACGTTTAAAGGACCCTTGCGGTCCGAACAACGCATTAGTCATCGGGCTCAGTCCGGGGGTGGTAAACAACGTGCAAAATGGAAGGATTCGTAGCGGTAGAGCAGCTGAAAAGCTCCCCAGAATCAAACAGTGGCCGCACCGGTGGATTGGTGATACGGAAAGAAAAAGGCGAAGATGATATATTGTTCAAGCGGCCACGACCATCGCTGCTGGGGCTGGACAAGCTAGCAGAAGCGCGACGCGCAGAACAGAAAAAGGCCAGCAAATTGTCGTTCTACGGGCACGACGGCGAAAAAAACAAAAAAAACGAAAACGATGCTGCATTGAGTATGCAGTAAGAGTAGGTGGTAGGAGATGTTTTACACGAAGCCGAGCGTCACATATTGGTGTGGGTAATGGATGCACTTAGGTTCACCGATTCTGCACAGACACGTTTGCATTTATTTGCACCATCTTTTACCGCCACCGTCATTACCACGAAACGAATCTCACACGTTTGCTCACTGCAAGAGAAACATAATTGTGTTTGTTATATTGATAAAGTCTCCGCCCATGCTATATATGGCAAAAAAGAATACAATAACTGGATTTAAAGCGTGTAATCGTTTTATTTTGTTGCGTTAGGAGAATGAGAGTGCTCAAAGGGTTAATCGTATCGTGCGAACGAGAGGGATGTAGCCAGCAGTAAAACAAGCATGAGAATTACACACATGAATGAAACTATTTACAAATCTGCTCAAAAAAAACATACCGAAAATAACTGAACATCTCTTGGATTACACATTTTGTATTGTGATTTAATTTGTGAAAAAATGAAATATACCATACGTGGGCTTGCATGCCCACACAGCAATTCGGAATATGTTTATATTACACATTAAAATCGTTATTCAACGCTCAGAAACCATTAATGTTACAGTCCAATAACAGATAAATATAATGAGTCTGCTGTTTTTTTGCTATTGTGCTTCGATCGAAAAAAATAAAAACGATTTCTTTTTCGGTGTTTTCTTTTTGCGTCAACATGAACCAGTAGAAGAGTACAGAACAGAGCGACTGTGTTGATATTTTTATAAATGTATTTTACTGATTAAATGCTAGAAATGACCTGCAATAAAAGGTATAGGCCTGAACACGGCAAAACGAAAATTCGCGTGCTTAATTCATCACTTTTTCCGAAAGGGGAGATGCGGAATCGACGTTAGTTTTACTCCTCACGTTGCGCTAAGGCTTCAGATTTATGAAAGCTATATCACTTGGCTATATTGGACAACATATTTTGTGAGTGTTGAAAACATGGAATGTTAAAATTTTAACGGTCGTTTATGTGTTTTCAAAATTCAAATTTTGTTATACACTTCATGACCAAAGCACCATCCATTGAGGGGCTGGACAAGCTAGCAGAAGCGCGACGCGCAGAACAGAAAAAGGCCAGCAAATTGTCGTTCTACGGGCACGACGGCGAGGATGGCGACGATCAGGACGAACGGTCCTCTAGGAAGGATAGCAGAAAAAGTGAACATCATCGTTCGGAAAGAAAACACTGCGACTCAGACGATCGACGGGATAGAGGTAGCGGCAGCGAGCGCCGCAAGCGCAGCAAGCAGGAGGAGGATGATTATCATCGTTCGAACTCGCGACGGTATCGGGAGCGTGCCGTAGAAACTCCGTCATACAGTGGTGGTGTTAGCGATGTGGCTCGACAGAAGCTCACGAGCAAGGGCTCGGGTGAGTATGATGCGCACCGTAAGAAGGGCAGCCTGTACGCCACGTCCAAGGACGAACACCGGAGACGGGAGAAGTATCGTACACCGAGCGTTCGGTCTGGGTCGGAGTCGAGAAGAAGGTAATTATGCCCTATATATTAGTGTAACAAGGTTTTCAAGAAAGTGTTTTATCTCCCTAACAGCACATTCTCAAGGTACGAACCGAGCACTCCCCGCGGTAAACACCGCTCGAAGCAACCGTCCAGCTCCAACTGGACCGACGACGAGGACGAAGACGGTGAACCGTCCGGGCAGCGGTCTTCCTGGGACTTCCCCACTCCGAAACCCTTCTCCGGCGCCGAATTCACCGAAGCCGACCGCGAACAGTGGAACGAGGAACAGCTCCGTCTCGACCGCGAATGGTACGGCAGCGACGACGAGCGCCAGATGAACGAATTCTCCGAGCTCAACTCCCAGTATCTGCAGCAGCGGGAGCAACAGCAACAATCACGCAACAACCGGCGCATATCCGCCCAGCAGCGCCAAATCAACAAAGACAACGAGCTGTGGGAGAAGAACCGTCTGCTCACGTCCGGTGTCGTGATGTCGGTTAACGTGAACGAAGATTTCGACGAGGAAGCCCTGGAACGGGTACATCTGCTCGTGCATCACACGGTGCCGCCGTTTCTGGACGGGCGCATCGTGTTCACGAAGCAACCGGAGCCGGTCGTTCCGGTTCGTGAACCGACGTGCGATATGGCCATAAACGCGCGCAAAGGAAGCGCCCTGGTGCGCACGTACCGTGAGCTGAAGGAGCGAAAGCGTGCCCAGGCGAAGCACTGGCAGCTGGGTGGCACAAAGCTCGGCAACATTATGGGTGTGGCGAAGGACAAGGACGATCAGGAGCCGGGCGAAGGTGACGATGAGTCGTACGACTCGCGGAAGGACCAAAAGTACGCCGAACACATCGCCGACGCGCAGGGTGAGTTTGCGCCGCGCCGTAAAACGATCCAGCAGCAGCGTCGTTCCCTTCCGGTGTTTGCCGTGCGCCAGGATCTGCTGAACATTATCCGTGAAAATTCGATCATCATCATCGTGGGTGAGACGGGCAGCGGTAAGACGACACAGTTGACGCAGTATCTGCACGAGGACGGGTACAGCCGAAACGGGATGATTGGCTGCACGCAGCCGCGTCGTGTTGCGGCCATGTCTGTGGCGAAGCGTGTCTCGGACGAGATGGACTGTGCGCTCGGGCAGGAAGTGGGCTATGCGATTCGTTTCGAGGACTGCACGTCGGAGAAGACGGTTATCAAGTACATGACGGACGGTATACTGCTGCGCGAGAGTTTGCGCGACAAGGAGTTGGACGGGTACAGCGTGATCATCATGGACGAAGCGCACGAACGTTCGCTCTCGACGGATGTGTTGTTCGGGTTGCTGCGGGAGATTGTGGCGAAACGGCGTGACCTGAAGCTGATCGTTACTTCCGCCACGATGGATGCCGGCAAGTTTTCCAGCTTTTTCGGCAACGTTCCGACGTTCACCATTCCCGGACGTACGTTCCCGGTCGATGTGTTCTACGGGAAGAACGTTTGCGAGGACTACGTGGACGGGGCGGTGAAGCAGGTGCTGCAGATTCACCTGCAACCGACCGAGGGTGACATACTGGTGTTTATGCCCGGTCAGGAGGACATCGAAGTGACGTGCGAGGTGCTGGCGGAACGGCTCGGCGAGATCGATAACGCACCGGCCCTGTCCATCCTCCCGATCTACTCACAGCTGCCGTCCGATCTGCAAGCGAAGATCTTCCACCGCTCGTCGGACGGAACGCGCAAGTGCGTGGTGGCAACAAACATCGCCGAAACTTCGCTCACCGTCGACGGTATCGCTTACACGCTCGTCGGACGGAACGCGCAAGTGCGTGGTGGCAACAAACATCGCCGAAACTTCGCTCACCGTCGACGGTATCGCTTACGTGATCGATTCGGGCTACTGCAAGCTGAAGGTGTACAATCCACGCATCGGTATGGATGCGCTACAGATCTACCCGATCTCGCAGGCGAACGCCAACCAACGGTCGGGCCGTGCCGGACGTACCGGACCCGGGCAAGCCTTCCGGCTGTACACCGAGCGGCAGTACAAGGACGAACTGTTGCATCTAACCGTGCCGGAAATTCAGCGCACCAATCTGGCCAACACGGTGCTGCTGCTGAAGTCACTCGGTGTGAGCGATCTGCTGCAGTTCCACTTCATGGACCCGCCGCCCCAGGACAACATCCTCAATTCGCTGTATCAGCTGTGGATTTTGGGTGCGCTGGATCACACCGGCGCGCTAACGCCGCTCGGCCGCCAGATGGCCGAATTTCCGCTCGATCCTCCCCAGTGTCAGATGCTGATCGTTGCCAACGAGATGGGCTGCAGTGAGGAAATTTTAATCATCGGTAAGTGATCTGTAGACGTTTGATCTTGCAAAGTGTTTTCAATGGTTGTTTATGTTTCTCTTCATCTCCCCAGTGTCGATGCTTTCGGTGCCGTCCATTTTCTATCGCCCCAAGGGACGGGAAGAGGAGGCGGATAGTGTGCGAGAGAAGTTCCAGGTACCCGAATCGGATCATCTTACGTACCTGAATGTGTACCAGCAGTGGAAAATGAACAAGTAAGAGGTTGCAACGGCTGTTAGTGTTACATGCTATTATCATCGTTCACACATTTTCTGTCGTTCGCTTACAGGTACTCTGGTTCCTGGTGCAACGAACACTTCATTCACGTGAAAGCGATGCGCAAGGTGCGCGAAGTTCGCCAGCAGCTAAAGGACATCTACAGTCAGCAGCAGCGCTTGACTCTCAAATCATGCGGCACCGATTGGGACGTGGTACGCAAGTGTATTTGCTCCGCGTACTTCTACCAGGCGGCACGGCTGAAGGGCATCGGCGAGTACGTCAACCTGCGCACGGGGATGCCCTGCCATCTGCATCCCACGTCGGCCCTGTACGGCCTCGGCACGACGCCCGATTACGTCGTGTACCACGAGCTGATCATGACGGCGAAGGAGTACATGCAGTGTGCGACGGCCGTCGACGGGTACTGGCTGGCCGAGCTGGGACCGATGTTTTTCTCCGTGAAGGAAACGGGCAAGAGTGGCCGGGACAAGCGGCGCCAGGCCGTGGAGCATCAGAACGCAATGGAGGTGCAGATGCGGGAAGCGCAACAGCAGATGGAGCAGCGCAAGCAGGACGAGGAGAAGCACAAGTTCACGATCAAGCAGGAGATCGTTACGCCGGGAGCGACACCGCGACGCACACCGGCAAGAATTGGTTTGTAAGCAGGAGTAATAAAGCGGAGCTAGTACGATTATTCGTGGTTTAAAAAACAGTAATCGAACACACCTTGAGTTCAATTTAAATTATCAGATAATGGTAGTGATAGTTTGAAAGAACTTGATTTTAAGAAACGATAGCAGAGAAGTAGAAATAAACAATATAAAGAAACAGACGCTGTATATTTGGGAACATGCAAAATTAGCTGTGTTTTGATGCAAAAGCTTAATTAAAAAAAGGGAAAATAAATTGTTATCCATAGAACTGTTTCTCGATGTTTTTGGAGCAAATATTAGTATACAACGATTTATAAATTACAATTTACGTGAATATCACCTATAAAATCCACAATTTCAAAAAACTTCATTTTATGAAACATTTCAGAATATGTCCACGATCCCGCACAGTGTAATGTCATCGTTGTTATCAAAGGCGAAACGTCAACAAGACAACAAACAAAGTGGAATTGTTGTTTTTTTTGTGCATGAGAGTTGTTGCAGTGTCGTAAAACGTTTGAATAGAATTATTTAGGAAACTGTACGTATTTTCTAACGCATGTCGTGTTAGTTCGTTCGAATGTCGCGCTGTTAATTAGTAAATTATCGTTTTCATTCTAATAGTGATAAACAGTCCTGAGTTGAAGTGTTCCGTGAAGGTTTTTTTTGGTTGCATTCTGTTTACTTCCGAAGTGCATCCCACCAGTGGACTGCGGTGACCAAGTGAAGTGACCAGTGGACTAAAAACTCTCTGGAACGTACGTGCCGAGCCGGTGTGTATAGCGTACGGCCACCGACTGACTCCGCCGAACGGCCGAAGACTGCTTCCAGACGGAAGGAAACGCGATGGACGATCTCGGTGAGTCATAGCTTTTAAGGAATTGCACTGCAAAACGTGATTGAACGTAAGTCACAATTCTTCCGGAAGCTGCGACAGTATTGCAGCAAAACGCCCCGGTCACTCGCAGATTCCCAAGTTGCGCTTTCCCCGATCCGTGCCTAAGCCAAAGCAACGGAAGCAACTTCGTAACCTCGTTATCGAGCGAGATAATTTTGAGTGTTAGAAAGGGCCGTCCTAATCAGGATCCCTGCCTAATTGAAACCGACGCAGCATGCGAACAACACAAAACATGTACGAAACGACCTCCGGCCTACCACCACTCATACACGGCTCAAATGCCGCAAATGCCGAAAATGGAAGGCCAAGCGTCGAAAAAACCGGCCCGTTTTAGAGCGATGGAGATGCTTGCCATAAAAGGCATCTATCATGACCGGCCGGGCAGCAGCAGCAACCCAAAACCTTCCCGCGAATGTTGCGATTCCATGTCTTTCGACCCGGGCCGATCGAGCGACCCGCAAGGAGGGAAGGGGGTCAACTCGACATTGACGCGGCGGAGGCTCCTCGCCCATGCCAGGGGCTTTTGCCCGCTGCAAATGGGCCGATGAAAGCGATCGCAGTGAGCGGGTCGCAGCGGGCGAATCGAGTTTTCTTCGGTGGTTGAATCCGAAGGCCGGAAAGGTTTGCTCGAGCGGATGGCTAGTATTTATTTGATTGATACGCCACTCGCCGCGGATTGTTTGTGGTGCCTTTTTCGGCGACCAACCGGCATGGTTGCGTTTAATTGCGTTTGAACAGCACAGGCTCAAGCGGCCGTTTAAGTTGCATTTAGCGGCGCAGGTATAATGTCGGGAAGGGAAAGATTACGGCAAATGTATTCACGTGGCAAAGGAATTGGTGACAGAACGAAACATTCACGTTCTGAAAATACATCCAAAAGTACCTAAAAATCATCTGAAGCACAAAACAAAAACGCCACGGTGATACTATTTTAAGCCAAGCGTCTTAAACCTAATCTTTCGCTCAGTGCGAAAGCAAATCCTTGACATAGAACTTACCGTGCAACGGCGTCCTGTCTTGTTGACGTTTCGCCTTTGATAACAACGATGACATTACACTGTGCGGGATCGTGGACATATTCTGAAATGTTTCATAAAATGAAGTTTTTTGAAATTGTGGATTTTATAGGTGATATTCACGTAAATTGTAATTTATAAATCGTTGTATACTAATATTTTCTCCAAAAAACACCGAAAAGCAGTTCTACGGATAACAATTTATTTTCCCTTTTTTAATTAAGCTTTTGCATCAAAACACAGCTAATTTTGCATGTTCCCAAATATACAGCGTCTGTTTCTTTATATTGTTTATTTCTACTTCTCTGCTATCGTTTCTTCCAATCAAGTTCTTTCAAACTATCACTACCATTATCTGATAATTTAAATTGAACTCAAGGTGTGTTCGATTACTGTTTTTTAAACCACGAATAATCGTACTAGCTCCGCTTTATTACTCCTGCTTACAAACCAATTCTTGCCGGTGTGCGTCGCGGTGTCGCTCCCGGCGTGTAAGCGATACCGTCGACGGTGAGCGAAGTTTCGGCGATGTTTGTTGCCACCACGCACTTGCGCGTTCCGTCCGACGAGCGATGGAAGATCTTCGCTTGCAGATCGGACGGCAGCTGTGAGTAGATAGGGAGGATGGACAGAGCCGGTGCGTTATCGATCTCGCCGAGCCGTTCCGCCAGCACCTCGCACGTCACTTCGATGTCCTCCTGACCGGGCATAAACACCAGTATGTCACCCTCGGTCGGTTGCAGGTGAATCTGCAGCACCTGCTTCACCGCCCCGTCCACGTAGTCCTCGCAAACGTTCTTCCCGTAGAACACATCGACCGGGAACGTACGTCCGGGAATGGTGAACGTCGGAACGTTGCCGAAAAAGCTGGAAAACTTGCCGGCATCCATCGTGGCGGAAGTAACGATCAGCTTCAGGTCACGCCGTTTCGCCACAATCTCCCGCAGCAACCCGAACAACACATCCGTCGAGAGCGAACGTTCGTGCGCTTCGTCCATGATGATCACGCTGTACCCGTCCAACTCCTTGTCGCGCAAACTCTCGCGCAGCAGTATACCGTCCGTCATGTACTTGATAACCGTCTTCTCCGACGTGCAGTCCTCGAAACGAATCGCATAGCCCACCTCCTGCCCGAGCGCACAGTCCATCTCGTCCGAGACACGCTTCGCCACCGACATGGCCGCAACACGACGCGGCTGCGTGCAGCCAATCATCCCGTTCCGGCTGTACCCGTCCTCGTGCAGATACTGCGTCAACTGTGTCGTCTTACCGCTGCCCGTCTCACCAACGATGATGATGATCGAATTTTCACGGATAATGTTCAGCAGATCCTGGCGCACGGCAAACACCGGAAGGGAACGACGCTGCTGCTGGATCGTTTTACGGCGCGGCGCAAACTCACCCTGCGCGTCGGCGATGTGATCGGCGTACTTTTGGTCCTTCCGCGAGTCGTACGACTCATCGTCGCCTTCGCCCGGCTCCTGATCGTCCTTGTCCTTCGCCACACCCATAATGTTGCCGAGCTTTGTGCCACCCAGCTGCCAGTGCTTCGCCTGGGCACGCTTTCGCTCCTTCAGCTCACGGTACGTGCGCACCAGGGCGCTTCCTTTGCGCGCGTTTATGGCCATATCGCACGTCGGTTCACGAACCGGAACGACCGGCTCCGGTTGCTTCGTGAACACGATGCGCCCGTCCAGAAACGGCGGCACTGTGTGATGCACGAGCAGATGTACCCGTTCCAGGGCTTCTTCGTCGAAATCTTCGTTCACGTTAACCGACATCACGACACCGGACGTGAGCAGACGGTTCTTCTCCCACAGCTCGTTGTCTTTGTTGATTTGGCGCTGCTGGGCGGATATGCGCCGGTTGTTGCGTGATTGTTGCTGTTGCTCCCGCTGCTGCAGATACTGGGAGTTGAGCTCGGAGAATTCGTTCATCTGGCGCTCGTCGTCGCTGCCGTACCATTCGCGGTCGAGACGGAGCTGTTCCTCGTTCCACTGTTCGCGGTCGGCTTCGGTGAATTCGGCGCCGGAGAAGGGTTTCGGAGTGGGGAAGTCCCAGGAAGACCGCTGCCCGGACGGTTCACCGTCTTCGTCCTCGTCGTCGGTCCAGTTGGAGCTGGACGGTTGCTTCGAGCGGTGTCTACCGCGGGGAGTGCTCGGTTCGTACCTTGAGAATGTGCTGTTAAGGAGATAAAACCCTTTCTTAAAAACCTTGTTACACTAATATATAGGGCATAATTACCTTCTTCTCGACTCCGACCCAGACCGAACGCTCGGTGTACGATACTTCTCCCGTCTCCGGTGTTCGTCCTTGGACGTGGCGTACAGGCTGCCCTTCTTACGGTGCGCATCATACTCACCCGAGCCCTTGCTCGTGAGCTTCTGTCGAGCCACATCGCTAACACCACCACTGTACGACGGAGTTTCTACGGCACGCTCCCGATACCGTCGCGAGTTCGAACGATAATAATCATCCTCCTCCTGCCTGCTGCGCTTGCGGCGCTCGCTGCCGCTACCTCTATCCCGTCGATCGTCTGACTCGCGATGTTTTCTTTCCGAACGATGGTGCTCACTTTTTCTGCTGTCCTTCCTAGAGGACCGTTCGTCCTGGTCGTCGCCATCCTCGCCGTCGCCGTCGTGCCCGTAGAACGACAATTTGCTGGCCTTTTTCTGTTCTGCGCGTCGC
>KZ068732.1:30608-43752 GCA_002091845.1 Anopheles cracens
GGGGCCGTGAGGTAGGCTCTAGCTCTGGTGGGGGGGGCGTGGAAAGTGTTGCTATTCTTAGGCGGAAGGTAAGCGGTAGGTGCGCACCGGCAAGCTCACAAAGGGAGCCGTCAGTTCGGGGCGGTATCTACACATCTCTCTTGGAGGATGTGCATTAGTCATGATGAAAGTACGGCCAACGTGAAATAGTAGTCCCGTATGAGTAATTTTTAAGCCAAATTGCCCTTTGGATGGTGAATTTGTATAACAACTTTTTGGATGCTGCAGAACACTGAAGAATATTATAAAGTATTCAAGTGAACGTGTGAGGTGTTAGGCCACTATGATACAGAAGAGCTTCTGAAGAACTTGGGTACTAATTTTCGAGTTATATTTTGATTCCTTTCGTTGGGTTGGAGCTATAACAAACACAACTATGATATTTGTTATCAAATAAGCTTAAGTAGGACAAGTGGAAGTAAAATACACCTTCTTGGTTGCAGGGTTGATATTACATTTAAGCTTTTCTCAACTAAACCATATTAGCTGTTTTTCCGACAACATTTGGTTTGTTTCTATGTCTATGTTATCAGAATTTGTAACATATAAATCCAATTGTTGCTGGAAACTTTTAAACATTTCTGTGATCCTGAAGGTATCATCTGTTTAGAACATAAGTTATTTTAGATTCGACATTCCTACTGCTAGTTATGATTTAGATTGGAAAAGCAGTTTTAGCAGTTCAAAATATAGTTTACTTACGAGCTAACATTGCCAAAACACCCAACCGGACTTTGATTTGTTTTATCCTTATCGCAATGCGTTAGTTAAACCTAAGCAAAGATTAAACTTCAATCATGAATAAACGAGAACGATTTTCATAGATTTTCCTAATGTTGAGGATGTCTCCTTTGAGAATCATTGAGGAAATTTAATCTAAATTAGACTATTTTCAACATTTGTTGGCGATTAATTTAATAAAAAACATTACAGTAGGGTAAATGTCTAATAAACTATTATACAAATTCTAACTGTTTACTTCTTTTTCCAAATTTCATGCTTTTATATTCAAACCGTCTGAATCAGATTCAGAAAAAACAAGCACAAAATGGATAACAAAACTTTTAGCAATCACCAAATTTCGCATAAGAAAGAACAACAAAGGAGAAGAAAGATATTGCCCCTAAATTAGGCCACAAAAATATTGTTCGTGTTTTTTGTCTCTGTTTGTGATTTTGATGTATACCAAATTTCTACCGTACTGACCCAATAGGTGGGTTCACACTAGTCGAACTTTTGATGACGAACTTCACGCACACTATTACTGGATAACCGTTTCTACTTGAAACAGACTCGGCGAACATAGCTCGACTCACTAATACATGAACAAAAAAAGTTCGCAGATCGTACAAATTCGAGCAGAGTTCGACTCGTGTGAACCCACCTAATGAATACTTCAAGTAAGCTCCTCCCATTGCTCATAACAACCAAAAAAGTAGAAAGAATCTGAAGAAATAACAAGAAGAGCTAGAGGCAAATCCTTGATAGTTATTGCAACATTCGAGTCAAAATTTGAAGAACTGGTTTCCAAAAAAGACAAACGTACACATTCAACCTACCTCAGTTCGTAAATTGAAGGGCTACAGTACAAAACTATTTTCAACTATGAGCATTCACAATTAATAATTTCCATTCAACAAGCTAACAGTGCAGGGAACAGAATAAAATTGATATCGCAAGCACACGGAGAGCATGAAGGGTGTCCTAATGTCGCTCGTAATGCCCAACCAGCCGCAGGTGTGTTAAAAAGCGAACTTCATTCGTCCCGGCATAACTAATAGCAGTAAACGGACCTAAGACAACGCATTAAGGTTAAGCACTGCTGACCGGGCGTGCACCGCAAGAAGCCAGAGCCTGAGGGTGTTTTATGGTCCGGAACGATCGCCCGCAGCACACGGGGCCTTAATCTCAGCTTAGCTTGCCCGCCACAGCGCCGGATGCAAAACTGTCTCATTCTGTGCGCCACATTAGAGGTGTACCTCCCTGCAACCTGCTCGCGTTGGTCGCAGATCTTATCGCGGATGCAGCGGGATTAAATCATTGTCCCATATCATTGTGTGCGAAAGGAGGTGAGAGCGACGTGAATGGAGACGCCCGGTGGTGGGCCTTATGGCATGCATTGCTTTGTGCATCGGAGGATTAAAATGTGCCCAACGGTAGTGTCGCAAATCCTTTGCCACAATGTTCATACACTGGCGGAAAGTGTCGCCCGGTCGCGGATGTACCTTCAAGCCCGAACGATGAAGCGTCTGTTACAGCTGGTGCCGCCGGGTTTTCACACCACCAGCGTTCCGCAAGCTCAGCGACGATTCCACGAAAACGATGGTGTGGAATGATGCTCAATATTGCATGAAGGCAAACCGCCGCACACAGCTGCCACACGAAGCTCGGGACTTCACCCCACAAGACGAGATATCATACTTTTATTTCCATGCGGATGCTGATATTTGCGAGTATTTTTTATAGTTTTTAATTTGATAAGTTTTGGGGAGAAATATAATTTATTTAAGATCATTTTGGTGAGCTATTTTGATTTGTTTAGATGATGTTTGTCATTTGAATTTAAAAACTATTCTGAAATTTTAGGTTAGGTTAGGATTTCTCCTTTGATGTTTGATATTATCCCTTTGATATTTGATATTATCTCCTTAGATATTATCTAGATTTTATATTGGTTAAGATTTCTCCTTTACATCAGGTCTATAAATAAGTGTTGACGGTTTTTATACATGCGTCGTTTACTCAAAAATTTTACTGTAGTAAAATCTGGCAACACTGTTATTTTGAAGTGTCATCTTCAGACTCTCTTTTCCCCTAGCTGTCATTTTTCTGAAGTGTAAACAAAGTAGTTTCGGCAAGTTTTAGTTTGTCCAATTCGATGTCCCAAAAATAGCAATAGATTGATGGTTATTGTTGGATTTTAGCAATATGCCGATGTTGGAAGTGGTATAAAACATCGTAGTAATCATTGGATAGAGTCAATAATAATGGAAGAAAACATTTTATTCCGAGCACATCGGACACAACAATAATAACAAAAAAAATGAATAAAACAAGTTGAAAATACAAACCTGATTTAATACACGAACATTGCCAAATACATTGCAGATGTTCTTATCCGATTATCGATTATCGATAATTTTGAGAAGTGTACTCTAGTGTATAAGAGTACAAGTAGTGTATTAAATCAAGAACTATGTGATGAACGCAAATAATTAGTATTCATTTCATAATTGTTGCCATATTTTTTATTGGCCAACTCGAAAGAATTCAATTTTTATTCTGCAAATATTAACGAATCTAGTTATAAAAGAAACAAATCGATAATTAAATTCAAAAACATAAAAGAAATAAAGCTCTCACATATCCATGCCACTTTGCTTCCCGTTCGTAACAGGATATTAATCACATCTGTGTCGTTCTGCAAACACATTCATCTACCTCATGTCACACGATGATGAATGCCGGAAAATTCATAATACAAACATAACACTGCCGGACTTCCCAGTGCGATCTACTATCGACACATTTCGCCTGACTGTGCTCGGCGAACGGCGCTGATCGCGTCACGTTCAAACACATCTCATATCCGCCCGATTGGACCCATTTTACAGCTGGGGAGTAATCGTACGAAATTCAACCCATCACGCTGTCAGTTACGGCGCAGGCGACACAGCGAACGCTACACGAACGCTTCCCTCCAAGTGCGGGAATTAACATTTTAATTAAATTACTTTCACCCATACTTCCGACACTTGCGACCTACACGCACACACAGATGGGTTCACGCGGGCTCGGAGCTCGTCACGCGGAGAGGGAGATTTATGCATACATGCCGCGATTTCGATAACTACGGCAAAGTGAATTGCCTTCTGTACGGGTAGACTATCGGGTTGACATCGGAAAAGCCGGTGACGAGAGAGAGAGAGGCAATGCAAATTTTCCAACAGCCATATATCAAAAACTCATGAACCTGGTACACCGAAAAACGTTTACCCAATAATGGGTGCCCCAACATATGATTTAAGACGGTTTTTCTGATCCGTGTGACCTTTCGCTGTATTAAACACGGTTGATATCGGTACCCAACCCCGAACGGTTGATTTATGGTTCGGGTAAATGTAAATAATTTAAATTAATAGACCACCATCGCGATAAAAGCGAGCCCATCTGGGAGCAAGGTTGAGCAAATGCGACGAGAAATTGGGTCCTAAAAACGAGAAAAAAATAAACAAAAGGAAACTATCGCCCGAGTGAGGTGCTTTAAAAATCTAAATTCAGGATCGGGCGCTTCGATAAATCCAAACGATCTGAATCCATTTGTATCGAACATCTAGCTTTTCCGAACGTTGCCCGATTGGAGGAAAGTCGGCTTCCTTCCGAGAGTGTTCCTCCACTGTTCGATTTCAGCGCGAAGAACAGCATGTTAACCGAAATGGAAACAATTTTCCATTCAAGCGCCTTAGAGCGAATAGAAAAAAACAACATCCCTTCCTTAGACTCCCTCTGGTTCTGGTTCATTTCGTTTAAGCACCGGCTATTACCGGCAAGCTGTGTGCATCACGCCCGGGAACGGGAAAGTCAACACATCCTCCTCCCGGGGCGTCCGGGCGGAGTAATTTCCTATTTACAATTCCTTTTCATCCTCCACGCGCCGCCCAATCCGGCTTCGGTTCGGCGATCCATACCCGCGTGTTTGCCCTTTGGCCGAGCGGCCGAAATGGAATTCAGGATTAAGAAAATCGCTTCGCAGATCCGTTCGCCACTTTGCACCATCTTTGAAGGTAGCGATAAGGTTTTTTTGTCGCTTCTTAAAGTGAAGACAAAAAATGGTATGCTGGGTCGGTCTAACCGGAAGCTGATGCTTTTCTTATTACAATTACCCCGACGGACTTTGCCGAAGGTACGGTACGACTGTACCGGGGGTTGAGCGTATAAGATACACGCCGTTAACAAAAGCTCCATAAAAAATGGGAAAAGGATTCAATTCAATGGGATTCACTTTTTGTTGCTCCAGTTTTCACCCTTCTCCTTTGAGCATCCGTCTCGTTATCAACTGTCATAAAGTATTTATCATTTTTTGGGTGTTAATGGACGCAATGCTTTGAAATTGGTTAAGGGGGATTTATTTATGAATATTTCGAATAAAAATTTAATTCATTTTTTTACCACATATTTCATTTACTGCTATTGCAACTGATATGCTGTGGTACTTAAACAAGATTGTCTTATTAATAAAATTGGATAGTGGTAGCATTGCTCAATCAGTTGTAATATAATCATTGCACATGACACATAATTTATAATCGCGTTATTAACGCTTAATTGGCCCCTTAAATCAATGAGAAAATAATAAAAATCGAGTTTTATTTACACTTTAACTTGCTTTCAATCCTTTATTTAGACCACTCTTAAGTAGCTGTGGAGCTGTCACAAACCTGAGCGCCACCGCGTGTAAATCTGGAAGAACCTCACGAATCGGATAACATTATACCGAAAACAGATGTAATTGAACACGTGAGAAAGCTGGGAGAACCATGAGAAAGAAACCTCTGGATAGGTTTAACGGGTTAAATATGATAGCCAAACTTAATTAATTTATAATTATAATTTCAAAGACTCTAGACTGAAAATAAGCTATTGTTAATCTGGTTGTGTTTGCCAAAAGTATTTGAGTTCATTTCTAAACATAAATAGTGTTGAATGTGGCAGTAAACGAGATACGGGAGAGAAAAAAAAATCATAAGATACGAACCTGTATAAGGAGGAAGCTTCTACAAGCGACGAACCTTTGATTTAGTGAAACCCTTATGAAAGCGACATTTTTGTGAGAGCAGATAACGCGAAGGCAGTCCGAATTTTTAGTGGTAGTTATGTTGGTCTACACACAACATAACTGGTAGCAACATTTTATCTGGACTATCTATTTATAAAGGATAAATCAGCTGGCTATTCTTGACTAAATAAGTCTAGTGAACCGTAAGAATACAGATGCGTTAAGGCAGGGCTCTATGGCGAATGTCACACGAGAATTCTTGGTTTGGACGTCCACGTGAGGTAGGTCAGGAGCCTCCCGAAGGTAGCCGATCTAGCTCTATGCAAGCGTAACAGGGTAGGCATATCGTACCCGAATCCTCTGCACGCTTCACTCTTACGAGATGAAAGCTAGGCACTCTGAGCGTACCCATTTTTTTTGAACAAAAAATCCTCAAAATTATCTCACCAATATATAAACATCTCTCACGTGAACGCTCTTCGGGTTTTCCCATGGCTTCGTATCCGTTCTACCTCACAACAGCGGAACCAAGTGGGCGTCCACCTACTTCGTTTTGTATGACTTCGGGTTTGTAGGCCTGTGTCTGCGTCTCGCTATGAGTCGTCGAACGAGACATCGAACAAGATAGTTTTATTTTGTCTGACATGTTCGGGTTACACCCATGCTGTGTAAACCTTGGCGGTAAATCCGTCACAAAACGCTAAAAAACGATATTTTTACATTTTTTTTGGTGGTTCTTTTTAATTATTATGTGGGTTCTATTACGTTAGCGTGTGGAAATTAAACAAAAATATCAAATGAAAGTAGCGTTTGTTATGACGCTACGGATGACATTCCCACACGACAAAAGACAATTGCCAGAGCACCCTATAGAATTTGTTTGTTCGTTTTGTTAGTTTGAAAGGTGAAAGTACGCTGCCCAACTATTTCTGAAAATAAGTCATAATTCTGCATGATGTCTTATGCAATTTTTTAGTGTTAAAGTCGATCTACACGAAGCGCAACTCGGAAACTGACAATATGCGCGAAGGCTGTCAGTTGTCGATTTAGTTGTCAAATTGTTTTTGGGTTTGGAAAGCACAACTTGAGTGCAACTCCAGCGCAACTCGATATAAGTTGTCGATTTAGTTGTCAAATTGTTTTTGGGTTTGGAAAGCACAACTTGAGTGCAACTCCAGCGCAACTCGATATAAACAAACATTTTGAGGTAGTTTGTGAACAAATATAGATGTTTATAGCAAGGATACTGTATTTTAGTTGATGTTGTATAAAGCCAACGAACATAACGATTATCTTATTATAAATGAGCCTAACTTATATACATTACGATAGGCATATACAAGGTTTATGATAGTTTAGAACAACTTTGAAAATGCCCGAAAAATGGGTATAGAATCGATTTTGATTTTCAACAGATCAATTAACATCATAGTTCAGTAGCAAAGTCCCAACCAAATAGTTAATGAACATGTCGAGGGAATAAATTCAACCTCACCGTGTTGAGCCTATTTAGCTAGCCATAATGTCAAACGACGCACTCAAAGTTTCACCGGCTTGGCTCATGACAAACGATTATTGCGAAAACTGTGGCTTCCGCTTCGATGCACTATATTTGCTTCCACCTTCCGAATCGATGGAACAGAACCGGCCAAAGCGAGCCGCGCTTCGGAAATTTGCAGCCAGTCAATTTGGTTGCACTTCTCATTTACCTTCCATTAGAGTAATTGATTTTAATCATGTAACTCCCTCCCGGCGTCCTACACTTCTGAACGATGCCAGGCACAACCCTTGCTAGAGTGACGCTTCCGGTGCAGTTGCAGTTGCATTACTTGCGCTTGTTTTAATGGCTTCCACCAGGGGGAGGGTGAACTGGGAAACTGCAGCAAACGGTACACGCAGCCATAGGCGCTCACTAAGCTGGTGTACTCGCGTAACTTTGTAGCAAAAGTTTGGTCTGGCAGTACCGCAACCAGTGCGTCGCTGCGGAGCGGAAACGGTTTCATCCGTGCATTTTCCAGTGGGCCACATCGTTCGCGGTTAGCGCAGTCTGTGTGTTGTCGGGCATTAGCATTAGTAAGACCATCCTTCTCCCGGGGGTGTGGCGTCCGCCCCCCCGTTCAGCCCAATCGAATCAGTATTAATTTACTTGCGCTTTCAAACCAGAACGTGCGGTGACGAACGAAGCCCTATCATCACTTCGGGACCGACGGTTCAACACAGGCACATCACATCATCACTGTATGGAGAGGAAACTTACCGCGAAGAGGAAATTGAAGAAAAACACCAAATAGCGCACGCACGATATTCCTAACGAAGGCATGTTGAGAGCGGTTTTCGGCAGGCCCGGCACACAGCACACACACAGCTCACTGTAACGAGAGAAACGAGAGCGATGTGAAAGTTGGAATCAAATTTATCTGCGATATTTAATATACTGAAAGTTTGGTGCCACTGGCCAGCTTTGTTGTGTGAGATGACTTTTGCAAATAAACTTCATCTGAAATACTGAATTATAATTCACTTTCTGCAAATGGCGGCTACCGCACAGTCGTTACAAATCATACCCCTCGTCGCCGACGGTTTTCATTACCGTCGCTAGTCGCGGCTCGCAAAGCGAACACAACATTAAGCCGGACCGTGCCACGTGGGCCACGAGAGAAACGGCGGGCAAAGTTTTCACTCAAGTTTCAGCATGAATATATTTTCCATTAGTGGTCGCCCGCACTGAGTAGAATAGAATTGAAAAAGTTTCGATTTTATATGAGAAATAGGATGGCAGACCGACAGGAATCAATTCCGCTGACTCGAGCGAGAAAGCTTCCCCGCCTGTGGGATTTTCCCACTCGAAACATTGTATCGTTTGTTTTAAAACCTCGTTAGCAAGGAACATTATATTTGAAATTTTAAACGAACATAAATTAAATAAATAACGAAAGTTTTAAAGGAAATAATATCACGAATCGCTACATCGGAGGCACATTTTGGCAAGTGTAGTTTCAATATAAATCCCAATCCCGGAGGGTTTCACATTACGTGCCGTTTCATTATAGCTGAAGCTGTAAAACGATCTCATTAATCCATCCATTCAACTGCATGGAAGCCATGCTGTCACGCTACACCTTCGCCGGGACGTGGTGCGTGTAAAAGGGGATTTTACACAGCGAACGGCTGAAATTCCAACTTGCTTCTACGTAGTTCGTACATTTAATTAGTCCTTCCAAACTACCCTTTTCTTTGATGTTTTTGACAATGGCAGATAATGGGAGGACGCGCTCTACGAAAGTTGAAGCTATTTAGCCGTTCGAAGAATGACAAATGACCAAATTGAACGCTTCACCAAGCGCTTCGAGCGTTGAAAGTTGGAGCAAGTGGTTCGCAGAATTCACTTTGAACTGGTTACAATTAAAATCGCAACAATACATTACTGTATTTATGTAGAAACTACCAGGTAGTTTAAAGTTAGGAGAGATTTTTATTCTTTTAATAGTATTACATAGGCCTGAACAAAACGCATGCTTTCGTTTACGTTTATTGTATTATTTTATTGAAATTATGTCCATCAAAAGACCCATTATGAAGAGATTCTTAAACAATCAAACATAATTAAGACGAAAGCAACTTGTTTTGAAATTTGAAACAGCTGACAAATGTCTCAAGGTTTTATCTTATCAATCTAACGAACAACAACCAACAGCCTATTGAACGTAAAGAGCTTAATTATGCGAATCTGCGTCAACGATAAAACCCATAAACAATAAACGCAAAATCAAAACATGTTTTGCTGAACCCTCAAAACGGCGGTCAATGTGTTTAGATTAACCTCACTCAGCAAACCTTATACGCACGGGCCTTTCCATACGTTCCGTTCGTCTCTTCTGGACTTCTCTATATTATCCAACCGAGCATGCATTCCCCCAAAAAATAGTAGTAAAAACAAAGACCTTAAACGGCCTTAGTATCTTTTTCATCTCTTTACGCCGCCCGAGGCAGACGGGTGGTGATTCCGCTAGTAATAAGGCAGGGATTATATTCCTTACGCAGAGATTCTGTTTTTTCGATCGAAGCTTTTCTTTTTCTTCGCCCTTCTGCTCACATTCCGGCTGACAGAACCACTTGCTTGCTGCTGGGAATGGAAAGAAGTCCAACACAAAAAAAGACACAGCCGCCAACACTTTCCCTTTCTGGTCGCGCAGTTGGTTTTTTGTATCAATTTTCGAGCCCGTGCCAAGATGACTGTCGTCTGTCATTCCACACCGGGCTCGGCGGGACCGAGAGGACCCACTCACGGAAAAGCCGCCCTGAATAAACAAACAAACATGATGAGAAGAATTTAATCTGCAGCCCGGGTAGGCAAAGTAATTGAAAATGCCAGCGCAGGCGATGCCAGATTTTGTTTTCGCCTCAGCTACCGCACCGGGGGGACTGAACGCGGAAGGTGCCCACGGAAGGCGGTTTGTGGAGCAGCGCCGGCGTGTTGGAGCGGCGTCCGGGTAAACTTGCGAACCTCTGCTGTCCACGGCCGCATCGCTTCCTTAATCAAGACTAAGCTAACAGAGTGCCGTTGCGGTTTGTTGCAACTTGAATAAATTCATAAGCTTTTCTTCCCGACGAAGCGAAAAGAAACCGAAAATATTTGCTTCATCCGCTTCAGGCAGCCGCTTCGGAGACGGTGTAACGAAACACTCGCGTTTGAGCGACGTTTTCCGGGATGATCGGGTAGGGGAAGGTGGACTACGAAACCTAATATTGACTAATAGGGCAGCAGGAAAATCGAACTATATGGCATAGACGGAGCGGAGAAATAACTTTCATCTGGCACTGACGCACCAAACAGCTTTAAGTGGGAGAAAAATTGGGAAATTGAAGAGAAGGTGCCATCCCAGTGAACCTGTTGAACAGGAGAGATTTTTTTCGCCACTAGGAGATACCGTGATCTGCGTTTGATATGTACTCAATTGACCCACGCTATTGACTCAGCACAACACGCACCGGGATTGATGTGGCAGAACCAATTTCTGGACGCTTCATTGTAATCCAAATGGATCCGGTGGTGAGAGCGATGCTGGACCTAACTCCATGTCATTTGCATAGTATGAAAAAACCGGATTTTTTGTCGATTTTCACAAATCAATTACAGGTCAGGTTGATGATGGAATTGTGAGCTACCATGCGCCTCCATTAAAGCACGCTATCGGATAAAACATACATTTTGTTTTTTTTTGCAATTTTTTGCCATTGTTGCAATAAGCAATACGGCCAGGCAGATCCTTAAATAAAATAAATAAAAAATAAATAAAAAAAGAAATAAAATCTTTCTTATGAGATATAGAAAATTAAACTGTTATCGTTATGTTTAAAGTGATTCACATCACCATGAACGCTAAAGTACGGAACCTTAAAAAAAACTAAAATTTCAACAGCAGAGTAATCTTTTTACTTTACTGAAACCAGCCTTTTCATATTTTGTTTCTTTCAAAATAATACACTTTTTCTAGAGCAGCGTTCAGTTACAGCATGACATGTTTTAAAAGTATCTGTCTTCGATTATAAAGCTAAAAAATATACTTTATAGCGCCTTTGTTTTGAGCATTGAAAACCCAAACTCCGTTTTCCGTCCTTCGCCCAAAGCCGACAGATTTTCCCAGAAATAGCTTCGGAATCGGGATGCGGATGTTGGTGTTTGACTTTATTGTGAAGATTCGTTCATGTTCAATCGATAATAAAGCAAACGCATACAACACAAAAGCTACTTCTGTTGAAAAGAAGAAAACACGTGTCTGAGTTAAGCATGAACTTTGAGGCGAAACAATTTAAATTAAAATTGCCGTACCCTGCAGCACACATTTTCCCACGAGCCGGTAGCCGATTGCGTAGAGTACAACAGTACGCGGCAAACTTTTTCATCGAATTACAAGTAAATTATAAGAAACGAGATACACTACTCAATAGGAAGTTTTCTCAATATTGGAAAATGAGGAAACATAATTGACTGCTTCAGGGAAAAGTCAGGAGTAGCATGTACATTTGAAATACGTTATGCATTCAGTTATCTTCTTCAGTTAACTTCTACGTTATCGCAGCCCTATTTCTGCAGACTGTGAATATCAATATTGTTATTTCATTACTGCGAAGTCTACCACTATGAAACTACTGCGCCGGACACAAAGATGCAACACGACCATCGAAACAATACATAAACAGAAATCCCATTTAATGAAATTGAATCGAACTGACAACTTCACGCCGAGATACTTCTATCGATCGGCTCGTAAATCAAGCTACGACGGTTTGCCTCTGATTGGCTGACGTATCGTTTTATGAAAAATCGTCCTCCCATCCGTTCCAGCAGTCAGCATCAACCCACCCACACTGGCGGCACTCGGAACCGGTCGTCTGTAAGGGGAAAAGTGCCACTAAGTCGGTAAATAATTCAAAACGAGTGCTACACCTTATGAATATTCCATCAACCCCGCTCGAGCCTCAATTGCCTAGGTAAAAGTTCACATATGGCAGGAAGGCTCATCAGGCGTTCTGTTCTCTCCCACCCCCCAGTATGCTTCGGATTGCCACGCACTCGATCAGTGCTGCACACACACCGAACCGGAACCGAACCAATACATCGATCGGAAAAATCGTTTTCTAATTTAAATCCCTCCCTGAGGGTCGAAACCGTGCGTCCAGTGTGTCTCCGATGCCGGTGCCACCCAAGATAGCTGGCAGCTGGGGGTGGAGTGGGTGGTTGTCATGGCGACAGACACACGTACACACGTACACAGGGCTAGCGTTGTTTACCGGGCCCGGTTGAAAATCGGGACTGAAATTCCCCCGGCAAGAGCGCTCCAACGGTGTGTTTTCGACTGTCGATGGGATATTCCGATATTCGAGAAGCGCTGAATGGGACGCCGGGAACAACCGGGAACCAATTGCGCTTTGGGTGGGACCTGGCGGTCCCGGATATTGGCTGTATGAATGCATCCAGGTCGCCCCGTTGGGAAGGCTGGACGGATGAACAGAAAGCATTCGACCGTACTTTTTTGTTGTTGCCTTCACTCCCGGTCCTACCGAAGAACATCCTTCAATCCTTCGGGGAAGAATTAGGAAGCCGACGGGGAAGGTTTGCCAGTAAATTGACAAAACAGTTGAAACGACTAGGCTCAGTTGGAAAGGGAAATGGTTCGATCCATAACCAAAGGCTTCCTTTTAATCGCCATCGGGACGCATTCCTCTTAACCGAATATGCTCTGGACCGATTTTTTTGCGCATCGACTGTAGAAAATTTATTGTACGTTTGATGTTGATGGATTGAATTTCGCGCAGAGTGTTGGCCTC
>KZ068735.1:15550-28122 GCA_002091845.1 Anopheles cracens
ACTAATGAAATCAATTGTAGCGCCCAGTAAGTAAAATAAATAAAGCATATTGTATAAACTCTAAACTATTTCACATTTTCTTCCCATCAATCATGATTTCCCCGTAAACCGCTGATGATCCACATCGCGAGAAACACTTTTTTTTTCGAGAAATCCGTCATACGATTCCGATTTCGTGTTCGGAAATCTCATCGCGCCATTTGATCTACCTGTTCGATCGATCGGTAACATCGTTATTGCGCCGCGACATGATTTTGATTTGCAATTTAATACTGGCATGAATCGGAGGGACCCAAAACCCCAATCCCGCGCGTCATGTCGTACACGAGATGTCGTTAATTTTCGTCACATCGCCGAGATGACAATTCTCGTTCGCGACCTTTTGCTCTCGAAAAAGTTTGATTAAGTTTCTTCATCGGCGGTTTGAGGATCGTTAGCAAATAGTATTATATTTAAGAGTGCAAAAAACTGAAAATCGTATTAATTGTTCACAACAAAATCAAACATGATTACATATATTTCACCCCATTTTCTGTGCATTAGGAGGATCGACTGTAGACACAGAAATAATGCGCCTAGTCCAAGCTCACAACACATCGGTTAACATCGGGCTCACCATATATAGATTTTTACAAGAAAATTTGTCAACGAATTTGCGTTTCGGATCGTTATTTGCTCTTCTGTAGATGTTGAAGTATACATCAGATCAATCAGACTAATTGCTGGAAAACTCTAAAAATCATGAAATTTAAACGCAGACTCGGAAGGTGAACAATGAACATAGCATAGAAAAAAATATTTAGCATTCGATTATTTGTTTTTACCAGTGTACGAATCAGACGAAACGATTTTAATAGCACTACAAACATGCTAGAAAGGATATATTTAGACTTCTGTAAGGGATTTTATAATGAGATCGAGTTCGCTTCATCTCAGTCATAACGAACCAAATCATTGCTAGGGTCATACCAATTTTCCCTGCCATATGCTCACTCTTCCTGTAAGCACATTTGCTGTCGCATTTAGATATTTTCAAAAATGCATCTGTGTTCGGTTTTACATCATTCTAAATTATTCCTAACGGCTACCTTATTATGAACGAATGAATAATTTTTACACCTGCCATATGCCAGATATACCCATCGGAAAGCGAAGTTGATGTTTGTTTTTTTTTTGTTTTAATGACGATAGACACTTGTACTTATTAGTTTTTACTTGTGCAGAAACGAGCCCGATGCTATCGTCTCGTTCACGCTTGGAACAAAACAGATCTATGTATTATTCATTAGTTTTCGTTTTCCGGTAATGAAATGGGGATGATGCGTAGTCATTTACTTATTATTTGCTAGTTATTAGCAGATTGACACACTTAAACTAGCAGTTGGGTAGGTTTGGGCCTGCTTTATCTAAAATTTCCATCTTGCTTACATAAATTAGCTGTAGTTAGCTGATAGTGCGAATAAAAACCTGTTTTCATCATACCACCTCAGGGTAAGGTATGATATATAGTATTGGTATTGGTTCGACGTATTGGAATAATAAATTCCTTCACATTGAATATCACCTATTGGTGCTCAGTCAAAAACTATTTGACGAACTATCTCTTATGACAAACAAATAATGCAAATTTCCACAACGAATCCATCTTCCATTGCGACCCTGTCCATCGTACCGAATCTCTTTTTTGTTATTGCATTCTTGCCATAGGTCGTTATTGAATCCCTTCTGTGTAATTTTGCATTAATTATTATGTAGTGTAAACCGAACGTTTGTTTGAAAAGCTACGGAAAATAATTTGTATCATACTTTTATTTTGTGTCAGCAAGGGATACATTCCAAATTTATTATCATTAACTGAGTCAGCCTATGATTGATCTAGAGTTGCAAAGAATATTATAGGGATGATTTTGCCTGTTGTTACGGATAGATTTATAAATTAGTATCGATTGCATAAAAATATACAGACTTCGGTAGTAATGAAATCACGTAGCATAGCTGAAATAGAAAAAAAAAATATCAGATAACAATCGAATCACAGAAAAAAAACTACAAAATATCACTTTTAATATGCAACGTCAATACGCTGATTTTTACTAAATCAATGATATTTGGCATTTGCGAAACAGGACAACCAGAACAGAACGTTCTTAGGACATTTTCGAAATACAAATGTCCTAAGAATTGACTGAAATATCATACTTCCCGTCCATAACAAGAATATATTATATTAATATATATATAATATATTAATATTAAGAATATATTGATATTTTATATGTATGTGATACGCTGCTGGTTACGTGACACTCACCGCTTTGTCCACAGGCGCGCAATTCGATCGTGTTCTTCTCTGTTTTGCAAATATTGTGTCGCAATACTTCCAACCAGCGGATCAGCTAAAGATGAGCAATAGAGCAATAGCAATATATTGTTATTAGATGGGTCACGAAAAAAAAAGACAAAACGAATGGATTGCATTACCTGGATTACAGTCTGTTAGCAGGGAACAGATGGAGAGCAGAACTTTAGAAATGGTCAGCGCGGGAGACCAATTGTCCTTTAAGATATCCAGGCAAATCACACCTTGACTGTTGATATTGCAATGATATATTCTGGTGCGGAATGTCACCTGTAAATGGAAAGAGTAAAGTATCGATGCATCTTGCCTGAGCGGTGTGCCTTTAAAAAATATATATTAAAAAAATCCTACCTTTGGCGGTTTGAACGGATACTCTGGCGAAAAATGAATATCCAAGAAAAAGACACCTCCCTCGTACACAGAGCCCGGAGGGCCGAGAATGGTTGAAACCCATTCGTAGAGATTGTCCCCCTTCGGGCCCGCGCTACAGTTCGGCGGGGGATCTAGCGTAATCTCGGCGAGCTCTTTCTGGATTCGTTTAGCCGAAGTTCCTAACGCTTTCGATATTTTAGGATTCGATTTTGTTTCCTTGGTTTCGGGTTTGGGGGCTGTCGCTTCCGCTCCGGTCGCAGTTCCGTTACCATTTCCATTTCCATTGCGGCGGCCACCGGCACTGTTGTTTCCATCGTTGCTGCTGCTGCTTCCTCCACCTCCTCCACCACTGCCAGTACTGCTGGATCCGGCACTTGTCGACATTTCGTAGCTATACCTTCACAGCTATACCTTGTGCTAAAACAGTTGACCCTGCAAGACAAAACAATAAGCTTATTTCGGTTCGCTTCATGAATCCGGTAATCATGAATCTTTGCTGTCGACACTCAACCAAAGGCTATGAGCGAGAGCAATAGGAAGAATAGAATATTGTATCGAGCATAGTCGCGGAACGAATCACATTTCTGGCAGGCCAAAAAGCCAAAGAAGCAGCATCTAACTATCATCACCATTAATCACTGTGGTGTTTGCGTAGGTTCTTGCGGGTGAGTTGCATAAAGTTTTCCGATACTGCGTTCTTAGCAAGCTGTGAGGATGTGCAAGATGCATAGGACTGAAAAATGATATCCTTATGCGATAATCTGCTCATAATCGAACTTCTCTTCCTACATCTCATGACAGCGGCCATTTTGAGCAATAGCTTGTATTTAATGAATAGATTTCATTTTAACGAACACTGAGCGCCCACCACAGCAGCAGATAGTAGTTCGAGTGCTTACGTGAATGTGTACCACTAATTTAGCACTCAAACAAAACACAGAAACACCTAAGTTTCAAATCCGTTGAGCCACCAGTCAATGAACGCGCTTGCCTTGCCACTTTACCGGATCGATCACGGAAGTCTGTGAACCGGGCAATGTCATGCACTCTCTCGCCATATCTGCGATTTTCTCTTTTCCTCTCTGAATGGTAGCTTTCGACGCTAGCGTTTTCTCTCACTCTTGCATTGGGTGATTTCAACCTCACACTCTCTTCCGCACATCTTCCATTTTCTGTTCTTCTATTTCACGAACACTAACAATACCAACAGCATCTCCTTTGCGGCTCGGGCCGTCGCACTTTGTCGACCAATGGAAGCACCAATAAGTCGTGCAAATCAGACCATGCACGAAGGTCACATATTCACTGTACGTAAGAATTTTCATCATCTTGTCATCCTGTACGTAAGAATTTTCCGTTCCCAATATTTCGACCGTCTGGTTTTCTTCTCCCCTAGACAACCATTCACACTCTTCTTTTCATTCTTGTGTAGTCCGACACTGCAAGGTTTTGCTCCATTCAATACGCCATTTAACTCGCGATTTGCTTGAATAAAGGTAATACACGCTGTCTTTTGCGCGATCGTACACTTTCAGCACTTAAAATAATGGGATTTGTACTAACCTGCACGTAAATTTTACCTCTTTGACCTTTTTATCGTGGAAAGAGGCTTTGTTCAACACCGCTTGCTTCTTCTCGCAAAATCGTGATCTGACAGGATATTCTGACAATCCGCTGTCGCGTTTATGTGATCGTGCTCAATTCTCCACCGAAACAGTGCCGAGAGGTGTCATCTTGAATTTGGCAGAGTAAACAGTTTTTAAAAAAGAAATTCGCATTATCTAAGAATTGGAGGCTTCACTAGTACGTCCGGAACTCGGATTTTATATATCGTTAGACACACACGCTGTTCAAATTGATGTTCAAACTGGCACGCGGATATGTGGGAGAGTTCGATTTCATAAGCACTGCTGCCAAAGGCCTCGATGAGCTGACCCGACACATATGCTCTTTTGGGAAAACAAACGTGAAATCACAAGTGTCAATTCAATGGAAAATAACATTCGTGGAAAGATGGCATCGAAAAACAAAATTGCCGTGAAAATTGAGGAAGATATCCGAATATCAATTCACAGGCAGATAGATTTATTCATCCAGGATGAAACCCAGATCGAGTACGATTTTCCTTCCCATTTAACCAATCAACACCGCGCATACATCCATGAGTATGTTCGAAACAAGCGCTTGAAATCCAGATCCCATGGAAAAGGTAAGTTGGCACATACTTCCGCGCTTGCAATGCATTTGTTGATTACAATACCAGTGAAATTGATACCGATTTTATGGCTCCCTTACCGCAGGCACCAACAGATACTTAACCATCTATAAAACTAGTTTGTCAGATATAACCCACGGTGATGCCGTGCTGAACCTTACACCACAATCCGATGAGATCCTCTGCGAGATACAGAAGACATACAGCACGCAACGGAAACCTGGTAGAATTTCGGGAAAAGGAAATGCGATGCGACTACATTCTATCTACATTTCCTCTGCACCTCCATCGATACCACCGCTGGTAGCTACATCTGCGGAGATTCTCGAGAATCGCGAGCGGCTGCCAATAGCGCAGTTCCACGAAATGATACTGAAATGTGTCCAACACAATCAAGTTATAATTGTATCCGGCAACACCGGGTCAGGCAAAACTACTCAAGTGCCTCAGTTCATCCTAGAAGCAGCTGCCCAAAAGCATCAACCGTGCAGAATCATGTGCACACAGCCCAGACGAATCAGCGCCGTAACAGTCTCGGAACGAGTGTGCTTCGAGAGGAATGAACAATTGGGCGACACCGTGGGGTACCAGATCCGGCTAGAAAGCCGCGTCAAACCCACAACAAACGCATTGTTTTGCACCAACGGTGTGCTGCTACGGTGTTTGGTGGGCAAAAATAGTTCAAAGTTTTTGAAGAATATTACTCACATAATTATCGACGAAGTGCACGAGCGCGATCAATATTCAGATTTTCTATTGATTGCACTGAAGGACAACCTGTTGAAGAACCCTCACCTTAAGATCATTCTGATGTCCGCCACTATAGAGTCGGACACGTTTTCAAAGTATTTCAACAATTGTCCAGTGATTGAAATACCGGGCCGATTGTATCCCATAGAGAACTTTTTCCTGGAAGATATTTTGTTCACCATCGAGACAGGCAACCACAACGTCAAAGATATCAGAAATAAGATCATGGCTAACGTAGACCCTATACATAGCGGAAACTTGAAGCCAATGACGGTAAATATGGACGACGAAACCATTCTGCTAATGAACGATATATTGGAAGTCTGCTGGATCGAAAATAATGAGGAAGATTTTCGTAACTTTTTCGTGCTAATCGAAGAGGAAAGCATTTCCGTCAACTTTCAGCATACGGAAACTAAAATGACTGCTTTGATGATTGCGGCAGCGAAAGGTACGCGCTCATGGTTTGCACTCTTGTGAGCTTATCAAACGTAATATGTTGTATTTACTTTTTCTTCGTAGGATACATTGAGGTAGTGCAAAAGTTGTTGGACATGGGGGCTGACTCAAACATAGAGGAAAAACATAATTATACGGCGTATGATTGGGCGTGCTTTGTGCATGGAAATAGTGCTTGCTCCGAAATGCTCAAGGAGGCGGCTAACAAAAGAGAATCGACACCACAGCTGATGACCCCATCAACGAACGGTACCAAACAGCTATTGGATGCCTATCATACATCCGTCGGAGACGATAGGATAGACCATAACTTGATTGTCGATATTATCCTATACATTTGCAAAAAACAACCGGAGGGAGGAATACTAGTTTTCTTACCTGGCTATGAAGATATACAAGAACAGTACGGACTGCTGAGCAGCAAGGTATCGGGCTTCCATTGCATCAGTGTTTTCATGTTGCACAGCAAAATGCAAACATTCGATCAACATTCTGTATTCAAGCCCGTGCCTTCAGGAGTGCGCAAAATAATCCTCGCTACAAATATCGCGGAAACATCAATAACCATGGACGACGTTGCGTACGTCATTGACAGTGGCAAAGTGAAGCAAAAGTATTACGATTCGCTAACGTCCACCAGTTCGTTAGCGGCCACATGGATATCGCAAGCATGTGCCACACAGCGCGCTGGGCGTGCAGGCCGCACAAGACCGGGAACTTGCTACCGGCTATACAGCAGGATGCGACACACCGTAATGGATCAGTATACGCTTCCGGAAATAATGCGGGTTCCATTGACGGAAATATGTTTGCAGACCGCCCTAATCATGAGGGATGCATCGATACAAGATTTTCTCAACAAAGCAATAACAGCGCCTTCAGCAACAAGCATAAAGCAAAGCATAAAATATCTACAAAAGGTTGGTGCCCTGGATGATGAGGAAAGCGTTACGGACCTCGGTCACATGCTGGCAGAGCTTCCGGTGGATGCACGGCTAGGAAAGATGTTGCTCTATGGAATACTTTTAAAGTGTTTCGAACCCGTGCTGCTGATCGTGAGCATATTGAGCATTAACGATCTGTTCGTGATCCCTCCGTTCCCTGGTGACAAGGAAAGGGCGAAAAAAGTTCGACGCGATTTGGCAGAAGATTCATTCAGTGATTGCTTCTGTTTCCTTCGGGCTTACCAACGTTGGTTGGATGCTCGATCTGTTCAAAAACGTAAGGAATTATGCAACCGACTATTTTTGAGCCATGGGAAGCTAACCATGGTGTATGATTTGCGCAACAAGTTACACTCACACCTATGTTCCATAGGAGTTGTTAAAAGCTACGGTCCGGGAAGTGTGAAAGACATAAACGAAATGTCAAACAATTGGAGCCTAGTGAAAGGAATATTACTTGCCGGTCTTTATCCCAATGTAAGCTATTTAGAAAAATATTCCAAAACGATGAAGACACGTTTTGAAAAGAAAATTTTTATTCACCCGTCATCGGTAGTGGGTGAAAAAATGCCGAAAAACTCAAAAGACAAGAATAATTCTCTGGATATACCAAGTGAATGGATAACGTTTGAAGAAAAATGCAAATCCGGCAGGGGATCCATGATCCGATGTAACACCGTAGTTTCCCCGATAACTATAGCTATATTTGCAGGTCCATTATCATTAGACGAAACTGATTGCATAGTAGAATGTGAGCCTACGGAACAGGAAAAGTGTAAAATAGCAATAGACGATTGGATCAACTTGATGGCAAAAGAGAACACTGCCAAGTCGGTGCTGCACATGCGGCGTATGGTGAACGAACTTTTTTTGAAGTTTATTGAAAACCCTCGCACGCATCAATCGAATGCCAGTGAGCACAAACTGGTACAATGTTTGGGTACCATTCTCGAGATAGAAGATCATACGCTTGATATGACCAACCGTCTGGAATATATTTCCACCACGAGCAAGCAGGGGGGAAATAGTCATGGCTTCAAGAGGAGAGGGAACTATGTTCGACGTGGAAATCATTCGTATAATCCCGCTAATTGACACGTGAAACAAAATTATTACATTTAAATCCGGGCGATAAGAGTGTTTTACCATTATATTTGTCATTATTTATATGGAGTTAAATAAAACATGTACTAAAACGAATGTTCGTGTTTCATAATTTCGTAACCAGCCGGTCGTGTAAAATAAATATAAAATACGAACGCCCGGATCAGAATATTCGTACTGTTGTAAACTTAAGCACTAGTGTTAAAAAAAAACTGCAATACATCTACAGCAAACCAATGGTTTATTCTTCAAGTTTTCTATTTTTTAACTAAGTAAGGAAATCGTATCATTATTGAATACAATTCAATAATGATTGAATCCGAAAGTTTTGAAAATTCACTAGTCAACGTGTATATTGAGCTTAATTAAGAATGAGCATGGGAAGAAATGTCACCTCGAAACGTCAGAGAATTTGTTTGGAAATTTGTTTTCAATAATTTTACAAAATAATATTTGCCCGTAGCAGGTGTTTGTTATAACTTTACTTGATTATATTTGACGTGCGTTAGTTCCTTACCACCACAAATGGTCGATAAGTATATATATATCACTATTTGAGCGATTAAGCTTTAAAAACATCTGTGTGCGTCGGAGGTTTTGGTTTGTGCCGTCGAACGATAAAATGCCACGTAATGTTACCGGCGGTTAATTGAGTCGAAAGAATGTGCAGCACAGCAACTTTATAGTTGTTAACGAAGCAAGGTAGTGCAAAAGAAGGTTATGGGCGGTACACATGACTGTGGATAAAGTTAAGGTGAGTAAATGGTATCCGACAAAAACATAAACTCACTAGCTGAATGATGAGCTTCGTATCGATTTTTGTCGAGTACTACATAGCAGTGGCACGTAACGTTGAAATAATTCGTTCGTATGTATCATATATTTTTAGCGAAAATATCGTTTTAGTACTTGTTGAACTGCGTTCGTTATCACACCATGAGCAGACACCTGTTAGGAGGACTCGGGATCATCATTGTAGCATTATTTTACAGCGTGCAGGCATCATCCGGACCACCCCATAATGTGATCTACGCAATCAATGCCGGTGGTGAAGCGCATACCGATTCCTACGGCATACACTATGTACGGGACCCTTTAAAAGGGAAGATTGGCACAGAATCGGACTACGGACGGCAGCTATTGACGATCAACAGAGTGCACAAGAACGACGAGATTCTGTATCAAACTGAACGATACCATCACGACACATTCGGCTACGATCTGCCTGTATCCGGCGACGGTCAGTACGTCTTGATATTGAAATTCTGCGAAGTATACTTCAACGGGCCAAACATGAAGGTTTTCGATGTGCTGCTCGACCGGCATACAGTCGTATCGGATATGGATATATACGCCCTAGTGGGTAAAGGTACGGCACATGACGAGTACGTTTTCTTTTCCGTCTCACGAGGACGACTTTATTTTAAGGAGAAAAGCTCTGAAATCCGTGGTGGTAAGCTAAAGGTAGAGTTCCTGAAGGGCTACAAAGACAACCCAAAAATCAATGCAATCCTGCTGATCAAGGACTACAATGAGGCAATTCTTCCCCGTTTGCCACCGCTGATGAATGAGTATCACGCTAGTGCTGCTGACGCCGATAACCCCGATGAGCAGTTCAATGCCCATCCACAGGCATTAGCCGACGATGACGGCAATGTTATCGATGGTGGCGAAGACAATATTGTGGACGATTTTATGACCGCATCAACGGACGAGTTAGTAAAGCCAACGTTGAAGCAGCGGAAAACTAGTGGCCCCAAACAACCAAATCCATATTCACTGGACGATTCTTCTATAATGCTGCCTGTGTTCATAGCGATTGGTGCATTTATACCGTTATTGTTTTGTTTATGTAGGCTGTGATTCCTTATTTTAATTTGGGTGATAGGAAAAAGGGTGTGTTCAAATGGTTCGTTTGTTAAGCATTGTTCTATCGGTTCCTTAACTTGGTACTTATTTTCTATGGGAGTGTGGAAAATAGGTTTGTTTTTCAGTTCGGAATTTGCCTTTTATGTCATTCGCATAAAGTGAAACGACAAGATTTTACAATCGTTGTTTAGACAAATTTTGAACCTGGTTGTTTTAAATGTAGTCTATTTCTATGTAACGCTCAAATAATTATAAGTGAAGGCGCACACAAACACACTATAAGTTAGGTACGTAACCAGCATCAAAAGTCAATTTGAAATATCAAATTATTTATATTTTCTTTATCACAGCAGTTTCTTTCTAGTAGCTGATGCGGTTTGTTTGATCTGGTTTAATATACATTCAAGATCTGCAATTGCTTCACGAAGCACGAAGTGAAAGGTATGAATAGTTGTGTGAAACAATTTTTGCCGGCCCTTCGCATGCTAAAACACACTTATAAAACGCTCACATTTTTTTTCTGAAACCAGAAACACGTCATAAAGCTTCAATAAAAATATGATAGTTAAACAAAGATTAAATGTTTCATTAACGTTTGGAAAGAGAACAGACCAAGCATATCGGTAATTTTCATCGTTTTTATAAATAATCATTGTTGTAGAGTTATTTTTCATAAAGTTTATTGGTTTAACACATATCCATCATGCCATAAGAAATTTTTATATTTACGCTACTTTATGTATGCCGGATTTGTTCAAGGATCTGCTATCACTGCCACTGGTATGTCTTGATATTCGTAATGCTCGAAGCTTGGAGTGGGCTTGACGATAACCATATTACTATCAAGAGCGACTTTCGTTGTAGTTGAGATGCGTTGAGTCGTATAACGATCCTGTTCTGTAAGCAACGCAGGTGGCGACTCGGTAGACACTCCATCTGGAGCATATGTTTGTTGGGGGTTTTGATGAGCCGAATAAGAAGGCGATGAGTCTTGCGTCTGTGCTTCTGTTGCCGGTCTGTGTTGAATAGTTGCGGTCGCTGTGCTTACAATCGGCCTCTTAGTGGTATGCTTTGTCTGATGGTTGGGGTGAGTGAATGATACTGGTGTTCGGGTTGTTGATTTGGTCGGCCGGCTGGTAGTCAATGACACAGATCCGGAGCCAAATATAGGTAAAGGGCTAACAGTAAGATGCGCCGGATCGTAATCATAATCTCCGTAGTCATAAATCGTATCATCAGTCAAGCTCCCTTCGAAATTCTCTCCGTTGACTGCTATTATTTTTACATCCTTAATGTTAAGATGTATATTATATTTGCCACTCTGCCGTTGGTCGTACATTGTTATAGATGGTCGATCGTGTGATTCGTTATGTGATTTATAACTCGTGATAGATCCTTCATCACTTTCGTTGTTGGATGTATGAAATGGTGCTGCCGACACCAGTATCACATTGCATACTATTATCCCAATGAGAAAAAACGGGAGCCCAATCAAAATTGTCCGTTTTTTTTGCATCCTGTGTGCGCTAAAATAGTTTAGTTGCAATTCATTCATGAAACAAAAGATTAAACATAGTCGCAATGATTATAATCGAAAAGCTTATTTAATAATGCTATTTAAACTTCTAGCTTACTAATGCATTAGATGGAGAACACGTAGCAAACTACACAATTTAGATAACCCCCGCACACAGAAGCAATCAACTTTGATCATATCACAGAGTTTGTATCAATTGCTGTACTATTTCAAGAATATTACCACAGAAACTAGGTTCTACAGAAGTAACTAGGTAAGTGACAACGTACTCACAGTTTTAAGCAGGCTGTATTGTAAGTTGTTTATCACGATCACTCAGCACCAGCAGCAGAAGCAGCAGTAAAGCAAGTGAGTCACGCGAAGTAACAGGAACGAACCCTAGGAACCGGTTAGAACAGTCTGCAAAAGATAACTGTTATTGCTCATGATGCGCTGTGTGGATTAAGAAAGCTGCGAGACGACCAACGCTTCATCTTCCCATATGTTTTCATCTTTGCGTTGCAGAAAAGTTGTACTGAGAAGGTGTTTCGACGGAAGGCGTAAATTTGTGAAAGGAAAAGACGTTATGTCAAGCATAGTCAGAGATATGCAAATACTGTTTTGTGCTAACAAGTATTGATTGATTATATTTTGTCTTATACATTTCTAGCTAGATGCTGTAATTAATGTTTTATTAAACTGAAAATTTAAACATGCTTGAACATGCAATTCAAATTACTAATAAAATATATAAAATGTCGTATATTAGTTCAAACTTATACCGAATTACAAACTGTTTGCTAAGATCGTAGCATGATTCGTAGCATAAATTAGGCATTAGTTTATTTATTGCAAAGTTAGCCGTGATCAAACTTTGACTGTTTATTTCCCCAATGTGCACTGTATTTTTGATAGTACTACGAGCAGTGGTCAATAAAAATGGCCAAAGCCCATCCAGAAACACCGTAACGCACCTCAACGGTA
>KZ068735.1:29891-66080 GCA_002091845.1 Anopheles cracens
GACATCGGGCACAAACGGAGAACAGACCAAAGAAGCGACGGAGCAAACGCCGGGTGCTTACTTGGATGTGGACGACGGTCTGCGAATGAGACGAGTGGCGGGTGGGTGCATGGTGCAGTATCCTCCTCTGTTTTCACCGGACGGAAAGTAAGTACCAGAGCGTTTCAGTTACCAGCATGATCTAACGCATACTTTTGCATGAATGATATCGTTTTAGTTTGCTGTTCATTATTTATGAAAACACTATACAAGGATTCAATGTTACTACCGGAGAGCTTATGCACAATTATACAAATTCCGCCAACGAAAGTCGATTGATTGGCATGGTGATTGATAGCACCAACAGCAAGTACATTTACGGGTGCACAGTCGATGGATGTATCATCTCATGGAAAATAGATTCCGGCGTATTGTGCGAGAAGCTGGAAGTGGTGGAAAACAAAAGATTCCATGCCGAATCCTTCCACATACTGTATGACTCGGAAGATGCATCGTCTTTCTTGATTTTAGGAAAGACATCGAAGAGGATTTTTGTGCAATATTGCCCGCGCAGTAAGAGAACATTGCGGGTGGTAAACGTGAAGTTGCAAAGTAATAGTATTGAACGAGTCCAAGAAAAAGGTGACGAGCGTATTGTTTGCGCTCCGGGAGGATATGGATTAAACTATTTTGCTTTCATTGCTGTGAACAGATGGTACTGGTGTATTCTAAAAGGAAAGATGATCGTAGATAGTCGCCCACACTGCAATAGTTCAGAACCGTTGATAGTTACTTGCCATCCGTTGGAAGCTATTATTGCCGTGGGTGACAGCATGGGGCGCGTTGTGCTGTATCGCAACTTTCTTCAACGAAGAAATCCTATACCGGAAACGTACCATTGGCATCCATTTCCAGTGAAGACGCTAGCATTCGGAAATAGTGGTACACACTTCTACTCCGGAGGATCGGAATGTGTGCTTGTCAAATGGATCGTCGGTGAACACGAGAAAGCGGATTTAATTCCTCGTCTTCCGGATACCATTTTACACGTTGCGGTGGGACCAGAAAATTTAAAATTAGTTGTATGCACGGCGGATAACGGTATCCAAATATTCAACGCACTCCACAAACAAACGGCAATAGTCCAGAGCTTTTCGAGAATAACAAATCATGCAACGGAAGACAAAATTTTTCCGGCGGGTTTACGCGTCAACCCTAGAACACAAGCGATTGTTTTGAATGGCCGAGAAGGATGCATTCAGTTTTTTTCGACATACACAAAAAGTATGCTCTATACGCTGGACATAACGCTACGTAACAAAAACGTAAACGAAGGGCACGTTGTGATCCATAATACAGTGGTGACGAACGTTGCTGTTAATGCGTACTGGTTGGCCACGATCGAAAGTTGGAACGATCATCAATATTCGATGGAAACGCGTTTAAAGTTTTGGAAGTACGACGAGTCACGCCAAACGTATTCGCTCAGTACGCATCTGGAAAATGTCCACCATGGAGGGGTGAGCGATATAGCGTTTTCGAGCAGTACTCGTGAGCGCGACCTGCAATGCGCCACGGCTGGGCGTGACCGACGGATCAAAGTGTGGTCTCTGGAAGGAATTGAAACTAGTGATGGTGGCGAAAAATTGGCCTGGATCTGTGTGGGTAGCGTCCAGCATCGTAACCTGCCTGTTAAATCAATATCATTCTCCCAGGATGCTTCCATTTTGGCGGGCGGTTTTGGAAATGTGTTGTGTTCATGGAATACTGAAACTTTACAGCTTAAATGTGCCCTCTCTGCACCGGGTGGCTACGATGGTTGCGTGAATCGGGCGTTAGTAAAACTACCAGCAGCCACGAAAGAGGAAACAATTACGAACATGCCATCAAAGCAGCCACAGAAATCCTATGACGAAAGTCGTCTCAAAACTACAACGGAAATGATTGCTCTTATGAACGGGAAAGAGAAATGTTCGATTTTAAAGAACGGTTCAAACAGTGGCAACCAGCTGAAACGATTTATCGATGCCCGAAAATCGATAAATTACCCCACAACGAAACACCTGTCGGAGGAATGCAAAAAACTTATCATGCACAAAGCGATAGGAAACGTGCAAATGAACATGGCACATAGAATTGACATCTATCGGGCCCTCAAAATCCGCTGCCGTACGACCGAAGACACTAGGAACAGGATGAAACAGAAGTTGTTCGCTTCAACCAAACGACCTACGCTAAAAATCAATCATCGGTTGCAGAAACTGGTACAAAACATGGATACCAGCGTCAGATTTCGAGTTTATCGGAAGCTGAGTAACTACGACCGTCGCCGATTAGTTTCGGCAGCATTGGATAAAGCGTTCGAGGATGTGTTCGACAGCCAAACACATAAAAACACACCAAGCGAAAAGAAAGATTCGGTACAGCACACCCCACCGAGAGAGATTAGAGCCGCCGAACCGATCAAGAGCTTTGCACAAATCGAAAAAGTGCTCTTCTGTCACGGACAATTCTCCCACCTGCTCGTCATTTGTACCGAAAATCGTTTGATTGTGTGGAATCTACTTTCGCTAAAAATTCAAGTGTCTGCCTTGCTGACTATCGATCAAATAGCGCTGGATCCGTTCACAAACCTTATTGCTGCATTTACGAAAGATAATGAGAGTAAGCTTGGATTTTTAAATATCATTGTGTTAGAACGATTTTAAGTATCTTCCTTGTTTTTTGCAGTTTATGTGTTCCTTCCCAACATACCGATGCCATTGTATCATCGAATTGGCATGCCAAAAGTGTTCGGCGCTGTCTGGATTCCACGCCGTTACCCTCGTTCACAGTCATTCAACGTGGACTGGCAAGCTACATCGCAGCTATTTTTCCTGAATGAAAAACAGGTAACTTGTTTTAGACGGCATATCGCATATCGATTCGAACGATTTTGTTTAAAGGATGCATATATTGCTTCATTCAGGAATTGTTGCAACTGGTTTCCGATAGCGACGAGGAATCGCTCGGTCCCGTGGTGTGCATGAATGAGAGCCCCATCGGGCCAAATACACCATTTGCCGCAATGCTAGTTAAACAAACAAATGGAAGCAACGTTCAGCCGTTCAGTTCCGGTTTGCTGCACTCGGCAACGGCATTAGGTTCGAAGGCAAATTCCACAGTGAAAGAAGTGAGTACTTTAATGCTGTATATAATTTAAGTCATCGTACGTTGGTTAGAGTGTAAAAAACAATTTAAAATGTCCACTTTTATTGATCGGGATTTGCAAATACATGATTCATCGTAAATATGTTATATTTTTTATTTCTACTGCAAAGCAAAGTTAATAGTTAAGATTTAACACAATGCATTGATGGATACAAGTTTATACAGTTTTAGTTAGTTACTTTGCCATATGAGTATAGCATGATATGCTCACCTCAGTAGACAGGCAAATTCAGTATCGACGTGGTGGAATTGTGCCTCATTGTGACTAGAACAGATAGAATTGTTCAAGCTCTGCTTCTTCAAGTTTTCTTTAAGGGTTCTGCTACGTGAACTTTTTTTTTTCTTTATCTACATGAGATGTTACTTTACGATATTCTTATAATTATGCTTAGATTAAAGAGAATGACGAAGAGCAAAAACAAATTCAAGCAAAGGTAAACATTACGTGGTACGAAAATGAAACGAAACATTTCTTATACTCAAACACAAGCGCGCGGTGTTGATGGCAGAGAGTAATATTTTTCCGTTTACATGGTATCTGTTGGTCGGCGTAGCATGTGCAGTCGATAATTTCGACATCGCCGCATGAGGTGCATGTCGTGCTTAAAATATCGCAAACAGTGCCACTGGGGTACTTCCCGCATAGATTGTGCAGCCTGCAAAAGAAGAGCATAGAAGTAATTGCGTCACAATCGCAACATGCGTTTGATGAATTATTGCCATCACTGATTTTGACAGACACACAGAGATGCATTTTTTTGCGCAGCAGTCTTGTCTCCGATTAGACATTGATGATTGCGACATACGCAGAGAGGAATAACTGGTTTGTTTTCGATTGTCCGATTGTAAAAAAGTGACACATGTACGTACCTCTTCCGGATCGGCAAATATGAGGCTGTCCACAACCTCCGGATTCGTCACAGGCCATCCATCAACAGCCGAAGCACTAAAGGCGCATATCACAATCAGTAAGGAAACAAATAATCCGTATGTCTTCATTTTTTAATAGGTGAGCCTTAACTAGTGTTTCAGCGCAATTAGTTTTCACTACTCGAAACACTGCACTTGCCCAACACTCTATTTCTTGGAAAACCTTATCTAGATAGATTCAACATTTACTCTAAACTGTTGTTTTTTTTAATAAAATTACTTTTTTCAGTGCTGGGATATGAAAGCAACCGTTTGCTGGAACGAAATAATAACAAAATTTAAGATATGCCGTAGAACTATTTAATCTGATAATAGCACTAATATCCAGAACATAATTCTTTATATAGTGAATGTTATTTGTACCACACTTGGAACAAAAGTCACTAAACAAACCATCGTTTCAAAATATATGAACAACATTACTCTTCATATATGCATATATCTTTGCGATATGACACTAAACTGAACGGCTGCAACAATTAAATCATCACTCACTACAATGAGCACTTGACTTCTTGGTTGATAAAGTGCGAAATGAAAACTCACCCACAATGGAGAATCTGATTTGCGTTATCCACACTGGAGCGTTACTTTGGAGACAGTGAAGCAAGTTTAGTTTTCGATTCGGCTTTATATAGCACGTTCCTTAGCACTGAGCGACGATGAGAAACGTAGAAAACATACGCGAACCACGCGGGGAAAGCAAAATGTTTGATGGTTTGCAACGGCGGGAAAGGAACTGTTTCTAGCTGTCGGTTCCATCCCTGGTTGGCTCCTTGTGCATTTGAAATATCGTCATTGCTTTTTATGCAACGTATTTTGCCCAATCAAATCCAGGTGTAGGTATTCACTTACTGTGCAGCCTGCTGCATGGGGAGTACAATCGAATAGGTCTTAATTTTTGAATAATAATTGAATGATGCAGTACAACAAAAAATGTATATCAACATTCCTCTCGTTCGTAGATCATTTCATCTTCTTCTCACACGATGGCTCCGATAAGCTTGCTGTGCAAGGAATTTCTTCGCTCGTTACTTGTCGTAGAGGAACGTCGAACTAAGGACCAGCGAGAAGCGGTTAGAGCAGGTAAAACTAAACCCGCGGCTGACAGTGACAGTGACACTGTTTCTGATCCCGAGGCTGAGCAGGATAATAGTGATGGCGAAGACAGTAGTACGGTGCGATTGAATGGGAAACAATCTTCTCGCCAGAAAGTCCATACCGTGCTAGATCAAATGTCAAAAACCGCCAAACGTGCCGGTATCTCAGTCGAAGAGGATGTAAAACTAAGAAAGCTATTCGAAGAACCAATGGACATAATGTTTGCATAGTGCCCTACTACATCTACAGAGTTTTGATTGTGTTTTTTTGGTTTTTGAATAATTGTTGTTCATGCTATTCATCAATACGTTCGCGTGATACGTATGATGATGCGAGAATAACTGAAAATAACTGAGAAAGCTAAGAATAACTTAAGTCAAAATACATTTTTAATGTTTTTTTCATCAAATATCAAGCTAGATTTATTGAATAATACATTAATTGCCAGAAGAATTAATATGTAGTTAGAATGTTTCATACTGCTTTGAAAGAAAATTGTACATATATGTACGCAATGAAGCATAAACGGATTGTTGTTTCGTTCTGTGCGCATATTTGCTATCACAGCTGGTTGTCGATGGTTATTGACACGTATCACACCAACACAGATATACGTAAAAGTGTGGTGTAACTGTGTTGATAACCATGCTGCAGGCGCAGATAATAACACAAGTCGTTCGTATTTGTTATTGCAAGTCTTCGAAAGCAATCAGTTTGGAGGGTAAACTTTGCCGAGATGGACGCGGAAACGTCATCACAATTCAGAAACAGTGACATTATCTTTGCCCAAGAGGATTTGGAGCAGATAAGGAAAAACTATTTGCTGTTCAAGAACAGCACATCGAACGAAGATTGTTTGCCTGACAAAATATGTGCTAGAATACGTCCGTTCCAGAAAAACCGCGTCGGATATCTTGGAGATCATTTCATACTAGAATTATCGGCGGACGGTGGTCAATCAATGGAATTGTTTGTGAAGACTGCGTCGACACCAATCCCTGCCCTTTCCAGCTACCTTCAAGCGATAGGTACAGCCCACAAGGAATCGAGGATGTACAGTGAGCTGCTGCCGCAGCTAGGGCGGTTTTCCCGTTTTGCACCAAGCTGTTTCTTTGCCGGTACACCTCCGGAGAACAAAGTGCTGGTGCTTGAGAATTTAAAACAACAAGGATTTCAGACTGTTGCCAGCGTCGCGTCGGGTATTCTCGATACGGCACACCTCAATCACGCACTTGCCACTCTAGCAAAGTTCCATTCGGCAACGCTACTTCTGGAGGAGGAGAAAGGGATAAGCCTACTGGTGCAAGTTCCGGGATTGTTAGAAGAAAACGCTTGGATTAAAAAACAAACCAATCCACGGGTCGAAGAGCTCGATAATGCTATAGAAGTGTTGCTGGCGTTAGTGCAGACTATTGAAAAAGATAATCCACAGCTAACAACGATATTGGATAAAGTACCATCGTTTATAAAGCAGATATATGAGTTAGTAAAGCCCTCCAACGAGTTTAGGAACGTTGCGTGTCACGGTGATCTGTGGGCTAGTAATGTGATGTTTCGTTACGATGATAATAATCTTCAAGTGCCATTGGAGTGTTTATTAATTGACTTCCAGTTCACGAGGTACGCACCACCGGCGTACGATGTTAATATGTTAATTACACTTACAACCACTGGAGAGTTTCGGCGGCAGCAGTATGATGACCTGATAGCGTACTACTATCAATGTTTTGAAACAGAATTGAAGAAGCATCCGACCTTGCATACTGTGGCAAAACCTTTGTACCGAAAGGAACAATTTTTTGCTTCGTGCCAGCTGTACAGAACGTCTGCTATGATCGACAATTTTCTAATGAACCATGTGACACTGCTGCCTCGTTGCTACGTGGATGAAATATTCTCCTCACCAGAGTCTTATCTTCGTTTTAGCGGTAGTGAAAAGATTAAACTGTGCTTGGAAGTGCTACACAACGACAGCGTCTATCGCGAACGAATAACAGGAATAATCAGAGATTTGATAGCATTAGTGTAACTCATCCTGTAGCAACAAAGCTTCGTAACGTTTGGAAAACAATATAACCGAATCCATATAGTTTTAATGCACAAACATGTTTTTGCATATTATAATGTGGTTATATTCCAGTAGGCTTATCCATGTATTTTTTATTATACTTCAAGTTAACGTATGCTTTATCGGTTTTATATTCGAACATTAATGTTACATGATTTCCTTTACTTATATATTTGAGCTCAATGCGAAGGCACTAACTTCGGTTTACTATTGTAACCCAGGTCTTAAACGCAGTTATTGGAAGTCAAATAAATATTCTAATAACTCAGTAACGACGTCATCAAGACGCTGGCGATAAAAGAGATCACTATCGTAATACGCGAGGACAAAATCATCTCGATCTTCCATCGACATGCGTGTATAGGTGTGTGGATCTTCTTGGTGTAATTGGTCTAGAACCCCTTTCGGAAAGTTGACAAACCCATGCAGAACACCGGCCCAAACTAAACCAAATAGCCGATAATGGTTTAAACTGCGCTTAAATTGCTCTTTCGAGAGAACCGCCGATCCATCAATACCAAATGCGTTCAATTTTGCTTGCAGTGATTGGTAATAATATTCGACGTACATCTCATCATGCTGTTTTCGATGTTCCCGATCGGTAAGAAGGTATAGAGCACACAAATAGTCAACACATGGTGGCAGATAACGCGCCAACTGAAAATCTATCAGCACACAATCTTTCGGCGACTTGCGTAGTGTGTCAGTGAGATCGTATTTGAACATAATATTATTAACCCACAGATCACGATGGACAACTACCGATCGAAATTCATCAGTATTCTCAGCTAGAATATAAATTCGTTCCATGCAGGTCCACAATTCGTTCTCTATCAGCGACTGCTTTGCTGGATCCTTCGAATAATGATTTCTCTCCAGCGCAACTTTTCGTATACCCTGTTGAAAAAAGATATGAAAAACAACAAAACTATATATTGAAGGCAAATATAACTCTCGTTGGAAAAATACCTTTAATCCAGCAACGAACCATCCACTGGTTGCTGTAAACGTTGTTTCGAAAAGTATTTCCTTTTGAAATAAAGAACCGATCGTTTTGCCGCCAAGATGATCAAGCTCAAACTGAAAAGAACACGCGTGCATTTGGGCCAGGCGATCGAAAATTATTTCCATGTGTTGTTCATTCAAGGAAATTCGAAAAGCAGCCGTTTCAAATCCGGCACGCGTAAGATCTTCCAGGACTAGCACATTGCTTCTGGTGAGAACACATTTCGGAAGCCACTTGATCACTCTATTAGGTGCGCGGTCGTAGCGATTGAAGAGCTGTTCGTACAGTTCAGTCTCTTTACGAAATATGCCCCATTCTTCTACGGCTTTCGTCAGCACCGAATCGTGATATGGAAGGGACTTCATGAAATATCTTCTGGACGCAGTCGATCCATTTTCCTGCGCAAGTTTGAATTTGATGTTGAAAATCGTTGGTAAAGCTGATGATTTTAGTTGTGTTGGTTGCAGGCTTACGGTTTGGAAAGAAATGTTCAGGTAATAGTATTCTCCCAAGTATCCAGGTTGACCAGGTATGGGTTGCAGTTCGTGTGTAATGATCTTTACTACTGTATCACTTATATTACAATCCGCTTTGACGATTTGTATACAATCCTGAATGGATATGATGTTATAAGTGGATTCCATTTGATATGATTGTACAAACCGGCACTAATTTGCCACTTCGTAACAGTATAACTTTACGCGATGGTATCACGTTGTGGACTGTGTTAGACAGTCAACTCAACTCAATTATCTCAATTACCAAGATAACAACGCTTCCACCTCTTCCGCCGATGTGATACGCGCATATCTCATGTGTACTCTACAGCCGAGGATCTGCTTTGCTAATATCGTATATCATAAAGTGCATTGTTTATTGTTATTTTTCTCCGATTTATATTTCTAAAAGCTCATAGCGTCATCTATCACAAACGTTTATCAAGTTTTATTTTTATCGATAAATTTAAATATGGTTTTTGAAGATTAATGATAGAGCGTTAATTCGGAAACCGACTGTATGAATTTGTTACTTGGGCGTTTTTTAAAGGTGGTTGTTGGGATATGTCAAAAACAGCTGTGAGTACAACAACAACGCGAGCAAAAGATACACAGTGTGTTTGCTGAATTGTTTAAGTTTTATTTTAACAGGCGTTTCTATTGCATAAAATCGGTTAACTAACTCATGAACATTAATAATAGTTTGACGTCCACAAGGACTTTTGCGCTTCGCACCAAGCCTTGGCATCAAGTGCGATCGGTTACAAGAATTCATATCACGCATTACAGACTCTCTAATCAATCTGATGCAAATGCATTTCGTGACTGATTGATTCAGACATTTATTGAAGGTTCAGTGACTTCTGAAAAAGTGCAGCAGAACGGGTTTCTTGATGCAGACGGAATAGACACCATGCGTTTAAATAACAGTTGTTGCGTGAACAGCGCGGACGGTTAATACTTATGGTGATTCAGCATATTTGTATACGTGATTACGTCACACGCAACGTAAAATGGACATTATTGTTTGTGCAAATGAGCTTGGGCAGGAGGATTGTGTGTGATGTGTAGAACAAGTTGTTAAGAAAAATAAGGCTAATCAGTTTCTTAACATCTCTGGACGCGATTGGAACACATCTCGGAAGTAGTTGCTTATTCGTTCGTGATAAGGAGTCATAGAAAAGGTGAAAAGATGGATAACTGTATACCGGGCATAGTTAGCAATGAAGACGTGCGGGTGGTTGTCGAGAGAAGCAAACGATGTCAAGCAAAAGTGATATCTTACTGCCTGAAACGGCTAAGTGACGAACCCATCGGGTATTTAGCTGACCATCTAACCTTACTTGTGCATGTGGAGGAGGAGGAGGATGACGCTGTATCGATCGATAATAAGCAACAGGGAGGACATCAGACAACACACCAACCTGTTGGTCGAAGAGCATCTTTCTTCGTTAAAATGTTACCGGAAAGCAATCCGAAGCTCGCAGAGTACATAGCGGAGATGGGTTGTTTCGCCAAAGAAATTTTCATATACAGCAAGCTGCTTCCAGCATTATCTCGACATAGTCGGGGTATCGACAACTTCGTAGCTAACACGTACCTCACCAAACCAGGGAAACTAATCGTTTTCGAAGACTTAAAACAGCAAGGCTACAGTATGATGATAAATGGAGGCACGAGTTTACTGAACCAAGCACATATTGAAACGGCATTGAAAACGATCGCCAAATTGCACGCCATGTCCTTCATATACGAAGAACGCACCAAAACATCTCTTGCCGATGCATCGCAAAGTCTTTCCAAGGATGGGACATGCATGCTACAAGAAAACGTGTACATTAATCGTGATACGTATGTGCGCACTACGAACTTGGAAAACTGTATTCAGGTTATGTGCGAAGTAGCCAAACGGATAGACAAATACCGCGAATCGCCGCGCTTGGGGCACATCCTAGAACGTCTACCCATAACAGTACGACGCATTTATGAATTAGCTAAACCATCGCACAGTTTTCGTAATGTGCTGAACCATGGAGATTTGTGGTGCAACAATATTCTGTTCAAGTATGAAGCGAAGGTTAATGGCACAACAGCAGGTAAAGCCGACGACAACGAAGCAGTCTCACAGCCGTTTTCTAACAATGCAATTTATTTATCGACTTTACAGCACATCCAGTTGACGCGAAATTGGTGGATTTTCAGTTTTCGCGTATTGCACCGCCTGCCTACGATGTGATGGCCCTTATCATGATCTCTACGTTGAGTGGCTTCAGAGACCCTCTTCTAGAGCAGTGGAAGAATTTGTACTACAACCAATTGGCATCGTATCTGGAAGCGAATGAGCTGGAGGTGGAGACAATTCTGCCCCGATCGGTCTTTCTTGACTCGTGCGAACACTATCACCTGGCTGGATTGATTGAAAGCTGCATGTACTTCCACTGGCCACCGGAACAGGATTGTTACGAACGGAACGAAGCAGTGGAGGATGATTTCGATTGTAAAAACAATTCCGCTATATTCGTACGGGCTAGCATTAAGGGATTTGAAAAATATGAACACTATCGCGTCCGAATAAGTGACATGATAACCCAAATTGTTGACCGTTACGTTCTGGAAAAATAGTTTTGTTCACATATGTTAGCCTGCGGCGGTAGTTTTTAAAATATACAAAAATAGATGCAATTCATAGAACATACTGTGCATATAATGTATCGAAACACAAATAATCGTTATACATATACATTTCATCGTATATTTGCCCTAAACAGGATAATAGAGAGGCTAGACAATAATGTATCATTAAAAATCAAAAGGCTACACCGACTTTCTGGAAATAAGAACAATTACGTTTAATAAAGTTCTCTTCTGTACTGTCATATTGTTACCAAAACATGATCATTTGAACAAAGATAATAATGACAAAAACTCATTATTATCTTTGTTCAAATGATCGTTACAAATTATGAACACTGCTAAACTAGTTGATGAATTGCGAAATAGTTACTACGTGCAATATATAAATATAGGTAAATAAAATATCCAAATATTGAAGGATTTTTTGAGACACCCTGTTCACCGTTCAGTAAATATAGAGAAACCCATGCCCGTTAATACACCCTCTGTGCCAAGCTGACATGAGCTGTATAAAAACAAACAAACATAAACCATAAACGTAGCAACATACGTTTGGTTGGAAGGAAAATGGAATTTGTTTGCTTGTGCTGCTTAGCAGAAACTAATCGGACGTTCAAAATTACAACAAGATGTGAATTTCAAGCAGAAGAATGCTACGATAACATTCAGACTCATGAGGCGGTCCAGTTAGGCGATATATACTCCCAACTTACGCAGCTTCCACTTCCGAAGCAAGGAGCAGCTTGGACGAACAATCAACTGATATGTGAAGAAGTTTGTTCCCGCTGCGTGGCCGTGCTGAAAGATTTTTATTTGTTTCGGATGAAAGCACTCAAAGCACACGAAGAACTGCAAACCAAAGCAAATATCGCAAAGATCATCAACAATCTGGAGCAAAGCAGTGTTGGGAGTGTTAGAGCAGAGCAAATCGACGAAGACTTTGCGAACACTGGTGTAGAATTCAGTGATGAGAAAACACAATGTTCTCCAAATGAAGCTACCGCTGAACATTTCAGTTGTAAAATATGCAAAAAAATATTCAAGAAACGTAAACTACTTGCGAGGCACGAGGAGATACACTCCTGTGAACGAAAATATCACTGTCGATACTGCGAAAAAGACTTTGTGGCAAAAGTGTCTTGCTATAATCATGAATTGAAGAAGCATAGGAAGCAATTCAAAACCGATGCTGAACAGCCTTCGGTAGGACGCAACACATATCCGGAAAAGAGCAAGCCTAAAGATTCGAAGAAACAGCAGCAGCAAAAGCAACATTTTCAATGCGACCTATGTACAAAAAGTTTTACTAGAAAATCGTCCCTAAACGACCATAAGCTGGTGTTGCATGCTGGTATGAGGCTCCACTCGTGCCACATTTGCCACCGCGCCTTCGGAAAAGAAGGCTCATTGAAAACTCACCTTGCGTTGCATTTCGGGAAAAAGTATCGATGCAAGCTATGCAGCAAGACTTTTGCCAAGGCCAGTTTCTTGCGGAGTCATCTTGAGGAGCATGAAATACCCGAGACCAGGCGCAAGTACACCTGCTCGGTGTGCTCCAAAACATTCACTGCTATAAGCCATTTGAATGATCACGAGTTGGTGCACAGCGATAAAAAGCCCCACACATGCAATCTCTGCTCGAAAAGCTTCCGACAAAAGCAGCAGCTCAAAGTGCACACCTATATACACTACGGAAAACCCTTTCCGTGTGGGGAGTGTGACGCGACATACACCTCTAGATCTCGGCTCCAAAATCACGTCCAGATTCATCACCAGCAGCCGCGTGAATCATGTGGTGCAAATAAGTCTGCCACCTTGGATATCGCGGCAGACACGAGCAACGTATTTCAGCCAGATTTCGGCGATAAAGCTGTAAACGAAGACTTGCTGAACGAAATTTGCTATCAGATTGATTCGAATCCGATAATACTAGAAAATATTGAGGCTGGTGGCGTAAACCTGATTTGCAACGAGCAAACAGCCTTTTTCAATTAATGATACACTGTTTTTTTGTAACTCAAAAAATTGTCTGCGTTAGTCATTCACGTTGGCTATTTTTCAAAAATAGACAAACATTCAGTTACATATATTGTGTATGTAGTTGTAAACGATCCGAAACGTTTAGTCCACCAATATCTGCATAGTGCGTCGGAACATAACGTGTTTCGGAATCTAGCGCTAGTACTTTATTTGCATTGCTTATCTTTCTCTCTGTTGTATTCTCAGAATTACCTACGTCTATAAAAGAATGCTGGAGTAGCTGCATGGGGTAACATTTTTGTGCAATTTGTGCTTCACGAAACAGTTCCATTGCGATGGATCCACGAACGATAGGGTTAGAAGAAAATGAAATAGTCGATTTAGTGAAGTGCTACATCCAGGATAAACGAAATCGCGTGAATGGAAAGTTCCGTCTCGTATCGTACCAGGTGCGGCGACTGAGCGAGGAACCGGTCGGCTATTTGGGCGATCACTATTTGTTGGATGTGAACTTGCGAGAGAAAATGGTGCACTACACTCCGGAGGAGGAGGAAAATTATGCAGAAGAAGAATACATCAGCTTCTTCTTGAAAGTGATTCCAGAAAATGTACCAAAGCTGGCCGAATACATCAAGGAGATGGGTTGCTTTCGGAAGGAGATTCTGCTGTACAAACATGTCATTCCTCGGTTGCAGGATGTGATGATTGGAACAAAACCGTTCGTTCCAACTGCATATTTCACAAAGGACGAACGAATGATTGTGTTTGAGAATTTGAAAACAGAGGGCTACAGCATCGTAGAAAGCACTGAAAATCTGCTCGACTTTGACCACCTGAAGGTGGCCTTGCAGGCGGTAGCTAAGCTGCACGCCTCATCACTCATTCTGGAAGAACGTTCAAAGACCGCTATTCCGAAGATTTTTGTTGGATATCTCAATGAGAACGCGTACGTAGACAATGATGATCACGTGCGTAAGGTAAATCTGGAGAATGCCATCCAAGTGCTGTGTGAGATGATCAAACGAATCGATGAGTATGCCAGTTCGGATCGATTGGAAGAAATCTTACGAAAAGTGCCCGACATATTGCGTAAGATTTATGACTATTCCAAACCCTCGACGGTTTTCCGCAACGTATTAAACCACGGCGACCTGTGGTGTAACAACGTCATGTTTCGGTACGAGATGATACCAACCAGGGTGGAAGCTTCCATCGATAGCGAAGGTACGATGGCAGAAGCGGCCAGCAGATGATTTATTGCAATAAGTTGTAATGTACCTGTGTTGTTTGCTTTTCCATCCTTCCCCATGATAAGGGCATCTAGCCGAAGGTCGGAAAGTTACCACCGATCGTGAAGAGCAAGCGGAAGCCGTAGCGGACTCAGACATCGCCCCCAAGCACCCGTTCGTCTCCAATGGTGAGCGCCGTCGGCGGAAGCGTTCGTCTATTAAGAAACCAAATCCGTGCGAAGTTCTAAATTTGGGCAACTGGTCCGCTCCGGGTGGTGCACGTCCATCGAGTTGCATACTGATCGACTTCCAAATTGCTCGATACGCTCCACCAGCTTATGATGTGCTGTCTTTCCTTACTTCCACGACAACGCGTGCCTTTCGGAAGCGTTACCTCGAAGAGCTGCTGGACGCATATTACGACGCGCTGCAGGCCGAACTCGATTGGTTCCACCGCGACATCCGGGAGGTGTTTCCAAACGGGTTTGAATCCTACCGAGATTCATGCGATCAGTATCAACTCGCTGGACTAATCGATAGTGTGCTGTACAGGCATGTTACGATGCTACCGATGGAGCTGGTGGCTCGATGTCGAGAGGAACACCGATTACCAGGCACTGTCGGCAGTCAGTGTCAAACGGGCCCACAGTCTGCTAAGCTGGACATCTGTCTCGAAGCGTGGACACAATTCGACGAATACCGGCATTTCATGACGGATATGCTGTCAGACTTGGTTGACAAATACATCCTACAGGTTTGAGTGCTACTCACTTCCGGTTCATCAACACGTTATTGGACGCAATCTAATTTATTAACTACATGATCAAGCACACACACACACACACGTTTGTATTTAGGCATTAATACCGATATCTGTGTTTTAGCCAACAACAGTTCCGTGAAACGTATTCCCGTTGAGGCGAAGCTTATTGACTTCCAGCTGGCCCGTTATGCTCCACCCGCCTTGGATGTTTGGACACTTATAATGCTTTGCAGTGTACGCGACATTCGACAGCAGCATTTGCAACTGTTACTAGACACTTACTATAAGACTTTACGCGATCTACTGATTTCCAACAAGATGAATATTGAGATGTTCATATCAAGTGCAGAATACGATTCGTCTTGCGCACACTTTGCCTTAGCCGGACTTATTGAATCATTGCTCTTTAGCCATCTAACTCTTCTACCCAAACAGGCTGCCAAAGATATGCTCCAGTCGTCGCAGGACTTTGATAGCTTTTTGCGTGGAGAAGCCAAGCAGCGCATATGTCTTCATTCGTACGAAAATGATGCTGTCTATAGAGATCGGATGTCTGAATTGCTGAAAGAACTAGTGGAATGTTATTACATGCCATCAATCCGTCAATGAAACACTACCGTAATTAGAAACGAATTAGAAGCGTGCATCTTTATCATTAATCCACTGATTATGTTACAGCACACAAAAGGTATCAATAAATATATTATTAGTTTGGTAGATGGTATCCCATCTTGTCCATGGTATAAGTGCACATGCCCCATGGACGATAACAAACGCACTTCAGTCCGTAACGTGTATTTGGACAGCACTGAACAGCACATTGAGCACACTCGAGACATTGAGAATGCGATTTACAGAAATAGTGAAGGAATATTTAATTAACTCCACTTTTCATGGAGTTAAATTTATTGCTGACGATTCGTACCACGTGACAGAACGGTAAAAAATATAGAAACAACTTAATGATGCATTTAAAATGCCTTTCATTTTGTAACTCTTTCGAAAAGCATCTTCTGGATAGTGTGTGTCATAATTTCATGGGTTGGTTCAGCATTTCTCATCGATGCATCGTTAGAGGCTTTTCAAACGAGTGCCATATCGTTCGTAGTCGAGACTAGCTATCGTGATTGGAATACTCGTTTTCCTTCGATTGTCGTTTGCGAGATGCGCAACATGGAGAGGATACAAGCCATTGCTGACGAGTGAGTAACTATTCCCTGACTCAAGCTACCAGCCACTAATTTAAGTTTTTTTCCTCTACCGGCAGGCTTTGGGGCGAAGATCACGATTTTGCCATGGAAGAGGTGTTGAATGAAATAGGATACTTTCGGGGCGAATCTTATCACACCGTTAATGAATGCGCGGGAGAGGACATGGCGGAAAATTGTTTTTTCAACAACTTTACTGCGTATGCGGAGCTTGTTCGTAGCGCCTGCGTGGAAACGCTCGAAGACTGCTACTGGAATGAAAAACCATTCGACTGTTGTCGATATTTCCAACCGATGGAAACCGAACTGGGTCTCTGCTATGCGGTCAATTCGTTGCAAACGAGCTCCAAACATCCGATAAAAATGAACATGATCTCGAACAAGCACACTGGGCCGGGTAAGCTTACGATCACGGTGCTTACCGAGGCATACGTTTACACAATTGGTGAAGAAGAAGTGCCCAACCTGATAACACCCAAATCAGATGTCCTGCTCGTCGATCACTACATCGCTTACAAAAGGCACATCTCGATAAAGGACATCGAGAATGACTCGGAAGCCAAACAAGTGAGTGTATCGCAACGCAAGTGTCGCTTTCCTGACGAAAACATTCTCGACGTGCATCATTACTACAGTTACAGTGCTTGCTCGGTGCAGTGCCGTAAGGACAAACAGCTGAAAATTTGCAATTGCACGAGTCATCTGATGCCCAACACAGGTGCCCGGATACACCATGGTTGACCTTTGCCGAAAGTCAGCTCACATGTTTTCTTTCTGTTCCTCAGATCCATACTTGAAGTGTAATATGTCCGGATTGATTTGCCTGAATGAGCATTATGAGGATCTTACTATTGTTATTCCGAAATGGTCGGTGGGACGTCGAGGAGTTGTTTGTGACTGCCTACCCTCGTGCACCGAAGTGGACATAGGAATTGTGCATGATTCACGAGAAAGCATATTCGATTCTGACCGCCGTTACTCAACGATAGAAATACAGCTCTCTGCTTTACCAACGGAGCGATACAAACGCAATGTTGTGCGCGGAAGACTTGATCTGGTTGGTAGGTTTTAAGATTTTCACTGGTGGGTTACAGAAATTTTCCTATTTTTTCCCCTTCCATTTTTTTACCATCCTAGTATCCGTTGGAGGCACTACTGGACTTTTTGTGGGCGCTAGTTTACTGTCATTTGTGGAAATTTTCTATTATTTCACCGTGCGGCCGTATGGAACACGATACACAATCAATACTCAACAAACTAACGGAGGTGCCGAGAAAGTTCTAATACGCTAACAAAATGTAACTAAACATAATGTTTTAAACTATTGCACGGTAAATACATTGTTTAAATACTATTGTCTGCATGTAACATCCTAACCCAGTGGATACAGCATTTATCAGAATGTGTGCCATATTTCTCTTGTTGCTATTACTACCTAGATGTCTGGTAAAAACTGTTTCCAATCCTTCGCTTGTTAGTAGTAAATTGAGATTTCATAATAATCTTTCATCTGAAGCCCTTATACGAACCGGAAAATCACAAAAAGTAAGATAAGCAAGTGTTGCGTGCGCGTGTGCGACTGTCAATTCAAGGCAGAAAAACAGATTGCCAGGTGCATTCAGGTGTTACTAAAGTACAAGTTTCAACCAACTCTCGTTATCGGCGTTAATTCTTCGGTACGTTCCGATGACTCCATGACAATTCTACAATCAAGATTCAAGTGACGGCTTACTGATATTAATTAGCTTGCCTCTAGCAGAGCTAGATAGAGGTGGAACGGTCCACTTGCACTGAGCTATTGCTGATGGCAGATAAGCGACCAGTCCTAAACCATCGTGTCTCGAGTGCACGCGAACTCAGTTGATGGATGTCAATCAGCCTCAATCAGCCTCGGCAATGAAGAAGAGTTAATGTTGTAATATTGATACACCTGGCCGATCGTCTAGCTTTCGGTTCGTTCGGGGGAAATTTATAACTCAAACGGCGGTAACCTTTCCATTGCGTGTTTCTGTTCCGCATTCGAGTACACCTTTTATCTACGACCGCGATTTGGTGGGCAAATAATAGCGTGCGCAATGGCATAGATACCGAACAGGTGAAGGCAGCCTCTGCGTACTTAATGCTTACGTACCCATATCGGTGCGTATGCGTCATACTATCTCAAGAATGTGCCAACGGTACATCTGCACTTAAACCCGTATCTACAAATCGTGCAAAATATAACTTGATAGTAGCTTAGTCATTCTACGCTAGCCGAGAGAAGAAAAAAAATCAACGCGCATTGGACCCGCAGGTGCAGGCCTCTGATTGACCAAGCGATTGATAAGATGCTCTATGATGTACTAGCCTTATTTGCTACCACCACAAGGCGAAACATTGGCCTGGACGCAGTACCATAGCGTTCATATTAGCGATTTTTATTCTTCATATTGGTACAACATGATGGTAATGGTGGACTGTGCTAAACACAGAAAAGAACTACTTCAACAGCAATAACGCAAATCGCTTCGGACTGTTTGAGATTTTATGAATTATACCAACAAACTACAGTTTTATGTTTTACATGACTATAGGGTAATATTATTTTATTCACTTATGTTATACTTTTTTCTTAAGTTGTACTTCGAATTTACTCAATACTTTAATGTTTTATTCAATATTTTACTTCTTTCTGTAATTTTCCATCAGTACTTGCATTTTCGTTCATCTTGCTTAGTCGTCCTTTATATAATAACTTGTATTGAATGTCTAAATTAAGCAATTGTATAATAAAAACTCAATTCAACTACTATCTTTCAAAAATATTGCTGCGGTCAGGGATACTTTATGTGAGAATCAAAGTGTTGAGTAATGATACTAAACGAAGGTATCTCTCTAACAAATGTATCTGTTATCGTCGCTTTTATGATGGATGCTTGATCTTCTGTTTTTTATATAACTATGTGCAATAAAACATAATATATTTCTACTGATCACAGAACATTGATGGAATTAAAAATATAAACTGTTTTCTCCTCCAGTAGTTGTTCGAATCACTTATATCCCTGGCCTTGTCTTAGGTAAATAAAACCTGTTCATTTATTGCATGGGTTCTATGCTAAATATCCTGAACAAAAGCTGGTTTAGATCAATCAGACAGTTAACAGCCGCTTGCTGAGATCTGCAGAAATCAGTTGTCCTGTGTTTGTTTGTGTATATGTGTGTATTGCACTGTGCAAAAGAGTTTCTTTTTAGGGACAGGCACCAGATTACAGCTAAACTTGTGGACTTCATTTATGCACTATTCTGTGGAAAACATGAGAATAATAAACATTAGAATTTGCGATAAATCGTATATAGAACATGGATATGTGAAGCGTTCTATGAAAATGAGATAATGGCAATGATTCAATTCAATTCAATTCATGGCAATGATACCCTTGATGAACTGCCGCACCCAAGGGGGCTTCACTAACTCACTAACAATATTGTGTTTTCTAAAATCACGAGACTTTCGAACGATTTTTAAACATCCTAGCGTGTAAGATTGATAGAAACCTAATAAATCATTCTAATAAATTCCAAGGTTCGATGTGTGGTTGTGTAGTCCGCTCATACGATACAGGTGCCCTGTGACGATGCAACCTCTCGATAATACCATCAACAACAACAAAGCTAACGTGTATTGGTGGATTATTTTTGCTACCCTCGAAACATGCAGGTGTTTTAGCTTAGCTTAGTTTCAGGTTCAACTCTGCCTGCTACCTGTTTGCGAAAGTCATGTCTGTATCATGTCGCGGCGCAAGCAACGTACGAAGCAGAGAGCCAGCGGAGAATATTTCTCCATGGTATCAATTTATGCAGCGAAAGCCAAGTAGGACGATCAGATCACTGCTGACACATCACAAGGATAGAAAAACACAAAAGCATAAAGCTTTATCCGGCGGATGTTTCACGAGTAACGAAACTATGGTCGTGTGTATGTGGATGTTTTGCTAGTGCGTGGACTTACCTCGGCTAATAGAGTCCCGCTGGCTTATACTGAGGGGTTTCCTTTGCTCGGGTGGTGCTGCCGCGTCCCCGGATGATGCATCTGCATGCGCCAGCGTATTTTGAAGTTCGCAGATATAGTCGATAACATTTCGGATCACTTCCAGTTTGGACATTTTTCGATCTTTCGCCATAAACGGCACCAAATCTTTCAGCTTCGCCAGGTACAGTTGGATTTCTGGGTCGTTTTCTCCCTCTCGATGGCGTTGCCGTACACGGCCACTCGCAATGGCTGGAACTGATGCACCCGTATCACAAACTGCTGTGATGGTTTTCATGGTGCTACAAGGTTTTCCTTCACTTTTTACACGAATAAGACCGCGCAAACACTGCGTTGCGGCGATTTTCACTGTTTCCGAATGTAATGTTTGAGCAAACAACACCCCTTCTTTTCCACACAGCGCTGAGTGAGTATAGCTTTTTGTTTAATATGTTCTCTGGTTCAAGACGATTTTCAGATGGCTATGCGCAGCACCGTCGTGAATAGAAACAAGACTGGTAGTGATGTGCACCTTGAGCATGCAGCAAACACAATCTTTATATATAGCCTTGATGATAGTCGGTAGCTGCCAAGCTTACAAACCCAACTGTCTAGTGTTTCCTATAACGTTGTAAAATAATATTTTCCGCTACTAGAACACTTGACATAGCGATTTCAATTATTATATCACTTTAGAGGCACAAAAACACAAAATTATTTCAATATAACACTGTTCGCTCCAGGAAAACTATACTTCGTGAAGACATTTCAAGACAAAACAAGATTCACATCCGACTGTTAACATCGAAACAACATGGTTTGACAGCTAGGCTGTCATCGCGCCGCACGTGCACCGCTCGCCTCGTCCGCAAGGGACCTAAGTTTCTCGTTCCTATGATGGCATCGACGAAAACTGATTATTTCTTCCAATTATCGGTGAATTTGAAGAAATACTGCCAGCTTCGAAGCTGCTGGCCGCAAAATCTCGCAAGGTAAGTCGCAATGTCATTAGAAAACGAAGTAGAATGATGTGGTTTTCATGATGCTTTCCTCCGTGTTTCACCTGAATTTATTTGATTAAAATGTTGAAATACTTCTGATATTATTGAATGGATTTGATTATGAAGATTGTTTCCTGAACTATGCATTCTATTAAAATCCTCTTTTTTACAGGAGTTTACCGAGCATTTAGAATATGGATTGAATCAATATGAATTGCTCATTGCTGCCGCCACAGTTGAGCCGGATGATGTGATGCTGTCATCATGATCTACTCACGGTAAGGTAAGTTCCAATAGTATGAAAAAAAATGGTGGAGAATACTGTAATGTTATGATGTTTTCATCCGTGTTTCACCTGAATTTATTTGATTAAAATATGAGATATTTCTGATACAACTTCATGCATTAGAAGCTGTAAGATGTTACCTGAACGTTGCAATACATGGGATTTTTATTATTATAACAGGAGCTAAACGATGCTAATAGAAACCGGCCGGAAAAGGATCAGTGATGTTTTCACAATGGAGACGGAAGATGTGATCACAATTTGGAACCTAGACGGTAAGTCCGCAACGAAGACCAGAAAATGCTGTACTAAAATACAATTTATATGATGTTTTCATCCGTGTTTCACCTGAACTTGTTTGATTAAAATGTTGAGATATTTCTGATACTACTTCATCGATTAGAAGCTGTACGATGTTGCCTGAACGTTTTTATATTAACTTTTTATCTAAATTGCAGGAGCGAAATGGACAATTAGAAATCGAATGAAAAATTGATCTGTGGTTGTTATCGATGCTCCTGAGGTGAAGATGTGATACTGCCATCTCAATCTATTTCCTGAATTGAAGCACGGTAAGTCAAAATAATGTATTACTACATCGTAGAGAATAATACCATATTTATGATGTTTTCATCCGTGTTTCACCTGAATTTATTTGATTTAAATGTAGATATATCTCTGTTACTAAAAGACTAGATAGCGCAAAAGCTTTCGTTGAATTATACATTATACAATTATACAGAATGTAAACGAACATTTGGAATTTGGTACGAAAATCAGCTAAACACGCTTAATATCGCGCCTGAGGTGGTAATTGTGATATTCATTTAGTCTGTGAACTGAACGGTAAGTTAAAGACATATTAGAAAAGGGGATAGAAAATCGAATTATTTGTGCTGTGAAATTAGTGTCACACTAGCATAGAAAGCCCGTTAATAACAGTATGAGTCAATATTTTCCGACGTTTTCTTCCTTCGTTTTATTAAAACATTATTTGCAATAGTTTCCATCTAAGCTTCCCAGTGATAAGTATATACAATGGTTTCTTCATTGTTTAACAACGGCAAGCCGGGTTTTCTGTGCTATTTTCACGACGTTAGTTATTTGTATAGTAGCAAAAACTAGTATCAGTTTTTAGTAACAGATACGCAAAGTTTTCAGGACAATTAGTCACAATTTTACTTGTAACAAATAAACACATTTCAATAACTAAACTATGTGTTATCAAATCCAGTAGATGAATTGAAATATCACACGTTTTCTCATATTCTCATATGACCATGATCATCATATATCTAATACAAACATTAACAAGTTCAAATAGCAATTCAGCTTGCTACAGATACTGGTTCACACACCTATATGGTTTGGATTAATACTCGGGCTCTGGTACGCAATTTGGTCTACATTCTAAAAATATGACTGACTACAAAAACATAGCAAGAAATCAACGAGGCAACGAGTAGCGCGACTTTTGGTGTGTGCACAAAACCGGTCGGTTAACTTGTCGGTTTAACATGATGACGCTCTGGAGCTAGGGAGAAATGCGTCAGGGGATTATGTGCACCACGATTGGTTGAATGATCCAACTTCAAGCGTAGACGCAATATTTTACCACACGCGTTAAGCTGATGCGGAATAGGGAATGTTAAGTGTATTTATCGGCCAACCAACGGGAAGTGGTGGATTTTGGTAATGAAAGGTAAATTTATCTTAGCTTGTATGTCAAGGTGTTACTGAAATCAATCGCAACAAACATTATGGTTCAATGTTAAAGCAAAAATTATATCACTTATAGCAGGTATGACAAACTTCTTGTGGGGCATTGTAAGTTGATGTATTCAATGACGCGTTACCATATTAGTTTAAAACAAAATGCCACGCCTACTTTGCATAGCATCGCCGCCTTGGGCACCGACCGCAGATGCAGAGCGAGCATTATTTTTATCAATGGCTATTAACCCAACCTGCTCACAAATGAAGCAATTTAGAAACACCCTAGACACTCTTTACCGAAATCTCGGTATGGCAGACGCTGATCAGTAACCGTGCGCTATTAACGACGATTAAATGACGCAAATAAATTGTGGTAAAATCGATCACCATCGATAAAGTCATCGATGTATTAGTAGCGCCGCTGTTTCAAGGTTACACTTTTCGGTGTCGCTAGCTAAATGGTAAAGAGCTAGTGTACGGTACTTATAAATGGTCGTCTAGCAGCAGATTGGAACGGGCAATCGAGCTGCTTCCCTGCCGTATGTCATGTGTTAATCCGTTTGATCATAATATTTGTGCGATCGATAATCAAAAATAACCCATTAGAAAAAGAAAAATGACCGTGACGGTGCAGCATTGGCCCGTTGATCTTGTTCGATTCAGCGATTCTTTCTTTTCGATCAGAAAGATCGTTCCTGCGCTAGTGAGACGTTACGTTTATGTAATGCGTTCTCTAGGTCAGCTAGTTATAATTTACAGCTGAATTATTCCACACAGGAAATGTAATTAAAAGACCAAACAAAAAATCTCTACTAAGTGCCCGAGCAAATGACAAGCAATTTATGTGCGCGTACACAATGTGAGTGTGAGAGGAATAAGATAAAATCCATTAGTAAAAAGTTTGAATTTGGAATTTAGCACATTAGGTTAAATAAATTGAAGCTGTGGTGCAAAGTTTGTATGTAAAAGAATTCTCTCAAAAATCACTCCCTATTGCCCGATGCTAATAATTGACATGACCGTTTCACGTAGCGCGGTGTAAACATAGTAGTAATGTGTGCATGATGTGTTTGAAAGACCTGTGTTACATTTTTTCGCCTGTTTTGTCCCGTTTAACACATGTTTGTATCGAACACAGCAAATTCATCGAACCGTAGATGTATGTGCTCCGTTATAGGTAAGGCTGTTTGGAACGAAAAACAATAAATTGTGATATTAGTATTTTTAGCGGTGTGACCCGCACCATACTGCACACACATTTTAAAACGCGTTGCCTGTAACCAATTTTTGATATTTTTAGAAATTTTATCTTGTCCATTCGGCTGTTGTCAGTATTGATCTTTCCTCTGCCTGGAACGCACCTAACGAAGCGCTTGTAAGTTTTCACGTTTTACGAGAGATCGAGGAGAATGGGATGTGCTCGTGTTCTGAACACCGATTTTAACTAACCGAATTACGCACATTTTTCAGTTGTGATTACACGGGACGACTTACAAAAAAAAAGCTAGTGCAATGAGCGAAACAAGAAACTTGATGACCACCTTTTGCATCCTAATTTTCCTCCTTATGCTGCTGTACCTAATATACGAAGGGTTCAAGCAGCCAGACTTGTAACGATGTGCATCGATTGGAGTGTCTTTTGATTTGTGTGTGTTGGTTTTTAACAGCAGCAACAGATATTCGTTCAATTTAGGGTTGCCTAGCCACCGGTTTAGTTTACAGAAATATGCTTTTGAATGAAACAAAAAATGCATTTTAAAAGAGAGTCTAGTTTAAACGTACGTAAATATGAATGTGAATTCCGAACAGCACCGAGGAATGGCTTTTCCAGCGAACATAAGGTGTAACATCACTCGTGTCTACACACGCACGCATTCTATTTATCACGAGAGTATGGCACAAGCACCGCTAACTTCACTTTGTTCTACAACAATGATGGAAGGCGAGCGGATTAGGGTAAGTTTATGCATAAAAAATACATTGATTCTCCGTGATAAAAAATGCTTCCGTTAGTGAAAGTAAAATGCTCCCGTTGTTACAGGGTTTCATGGTGAAGGATAGCTTGCATCATACATCCGCAATTTTCATATTAGTCTACGCGAACGACAAGCCATACAATCTGCCTTCAAATTTCGCCGTTCACTATAATGAAGAAAGACGAAAAAGCTGCAAAAGAAAAGATGATGGATCGGAAAGTAAGACACCCTACTGCATCGTTTTCGACAAAGTCCATCATCATGAACCTAATAATAGCATTTTTTCTGTATTTGCTGAGACGCACCATAGGTCTGTATAATCTCTGAACATTCATGATGTGCGCAAGAGATTAACTTAAACTGTATTTTTTTTAGAAGCTGGTGGGAAAAGTGCCATAACAAAGTATAGTAAATTTATAAAGTAACCTTGAGAGCCATCGAAAGGAATACGAATAAATGTGTCATGCCTACATTTGTTAAGGTTATTGCTTCTGTTTAACAAAAATCAATATTAATCCGAAAAATTTAATTGAAAGCTCTTTACGGTTTGGTCGTTTTTGTTTGTTTTGACAATCTTCTTCAAAATAACACTAGTAGAAACGCTTCAATTATCTTTAGGATGGGTTTCTGTGCATGTAGAAAGAATTAGATTTCCTTGTAGTGTCTTGAAGTGCTTTGTCAATGCAACTTCGTTTCCCTAGTAACGATTGAAGAAGGTAACATCAAATGTTATAAACGTATAATGCAATTAGATCGTTTTCATGTAATTTACACTTCAATAGTTTATTAGCGTTTGATTTACAATATTTCAATATACATACTCTCGCAATGCGTTCTTGATAGGTAAAGATTATCTTATACATTTCTAATTATTGTTATATTTTTAAAGATCTGCTTACTATCATGTGTAACTCGTTTTCAGAGTTCCAGGTTTTTTCTTTGTTCTCATCGGTATATTGTTGATAAAAGCCGTTTTCTATCTCCTGCCGCTGCACGCTGCTGAGCTAAGAGCATACTATTTAATGGTTTAATGTTTTTGGAAATTGGATCCCTTTATTAATTACTTCCTTTCTGTCTTTTATTGAAGTTGTTAGTTAATCTACTGAAACTATAAGAACCAAAATGATATTCCAACATTTATCTTCTGAGACAGCTACATCATTGAACACGCAATAATATGTTTTAATGTCATACGTTCTGTTTGTTCTTCACTGCATAGGACTATGAGTTTTAAAAGTCGTTAAAACTTTCAATAGTAGCTACACAGATACACTTAAACATTAGTTTAGCGGTGGAACACAAATAAAAAATTCTTGGCAATGAAGATGAAAAACAAACACAGTCGAAGAGGAATAATATGGTAAAACTGGTTTTGTCCCTATGCTGTGCTACGTAGAATGGTATAATATTTATGCGTTTATTGTATGCCGTACAATTCTGTATCTGAAATCCGAACTGATATTATTCGTGTACAAATACTGCTTTTCCTGCCTGACATTTGCTCGGATATTATTATTTTAAATGGTTATATATGCCTAATATGTTAGTTAGATTATTTATTCAACAATAAATAGGTCAATAGCTTTCATATTATTCAACAAGAAATACAGACGGTACTTTTGACTGACATTAATCTATTTCGTTTTTTCATCTTATATTTGATGTGATGATTTTTTTTTGTTGCCAAGCACTCATGCACCTCATGCGCATCTATGTAATATTCTTTAACGTGTTTACTTTCGTATTGTTAATAAATGCATACATTGACCGTATCTAGGCGATACGTCAAATTAGTTAACATTTCAATGGAAAGCACAAAACACGGTATGGATGGTCAAATGAAGAAGTACAGATTAAGGGAAGGACTTTCTGTTAAATCAATCTACAAAAAAGGATTACCGTAGAAATAATATAACTTTTTTATATGTTTCATAGATTATGAACTGTGTAAACCATACCTTCATAACACACATCGCTTTTGAATGTAAATGGATGCATGCTTCATGCATGACAATTCGTGACTCATTCATAATATGGCAATGGACTTCTGGGCCTCCGTCTGGGTAAAATACCTATCTATTGTTTTATCTTCTTTTCATTGATGAACCACCACTATTTAACAAATCAACGACCATGATACGTCAGAAATAAACATTTTACTTTAGGTTCAAATGGTTGTCAACCGTTTCGGTATGAATGTTATGAAACGGAAAATTGAAATGCACGGAATTGTCAACAACACGGTGGTCGGTTTAGAATTCCTAAACACTTGATCCGATAAATTCCTAAGCCAAAGTTGGTCAAAACACGTACTGCTATTGTAAAATCAACCTTCCACATTATCCCGCAAAAGTCAATCTGTTCGACATTTTGTCCGGCATTTGTCGTGTGGAATGTGGTAAATTTTGCGAAGTTAACCAACTCAGTAACAGAATTGTGCGGAAAGGGTATACCGAAGAACAGTTTTAAGGTTATTTTACAGTGCAACTTGTAACATGATTACATGTGCAGGTATGCATGGTTGCCAACCTTTCGTTGGATGCGGATGCCCAGCACGGCTTCGTCGTGAGGGATGATGCTGCCGATGGTGCTCACTCGCGCGTAGCTGCTTAGTCCTTCTTGTCATCGTCCGGATCTTTCAGCGTGTGCCATTGAGCAATCGGGCGTCTCGGTGAGGCCAGCATGTCCGACCAGTGGCGTAGCTCCGTGCCGCTAGCGTTGTAGCCTAGAACGACCTTTCCAATCGGCTCAGATGTTCCAATGCGATCATAATCCACGACGGTGACGACAAGATTCACTTTCTGTTGGATCCAAAAAGAATTATGTATTATTACAGTACTTTGCTGCCGCGTCCACACCACACGCGCGGACCATTTGTACACACTGAACACACATATCATATCAAAGGTTACAATACAATTGGTTAGTTGCTGCATGATCAAGGACTATGACTATGCCTAATCGTGAAGGCATGATTTTGCTGCCATTACGATTCATAGTGGATGATCTTGATCTGCTCTGCCATGCAAGAATAGTCATACGGAAGAGGTTTTTACATAGGCTCGTGGTATTCATAGAGAAAAAACTAGTTTGCATGAGTTTGAAGTTGAGTTGCGTAACGTGTAATGGTGGAGTGGTGTACACTGTACAGTTTAGAGCGTTTGAGGGTTGAGTTTTTTTTGTTTGAGGGTATATAACATAGCGCAAGAATAGGAACAGTATAACAGAGTGTAATGTAAAGAGTACAATGTACATTGCATTCGAACCATGACTGAACAACATGAACATACAAATCGTTCGCCAATTTTTATAGCCTTCCTATGCAGTAAGCATATAAAAACTGGGACTAGGCAACCCAAATTCAGCGCTGAAAGTGTTTCTTCCAGCGCCTTGCAAACTCTTTTTTTCCTACTGTGTGTGGTACATTGTATTCGATGGAAGAGTTGCCTACGTAAAGTCCTACTTGATTCGTAGTGTGTGTGTTTGTTTGCTTTAAATACTGGTACACGGAAATGTATAATACTCGATCAAAACTGTGTTTCGTAATGCAAAATTTGTAGAATGTATTGCATGTGCATTTATAGAGGTGTTGCATTTAAACTCCTGATAGCCCTTTCCTCAACCTCACAATACCGGTGCCGTTGGACAGGGGTCGCAAATGTTATTACCAGCTGCAAGAATCAGTAAGACTTTAGGCATATACAGGTTAGCAATGTTTAGCAAATGAGGAGTTGTTATGCCTTTGCTGATGTTCGTGCCATGTGTCATATTTGTTAGATTTTTTCTTCTATATATATATATAGGTGTTGTCTATGTAGCATTGTTTGTTTGAACTAGACAAAGGAAGTGTCTAAAAAATGTCACGCTTCTGAGACAGGCACACACAAACTTTAAAATCATTCTCGGCAAGACATTCTAAGCAGGCGTAGCCGACGTTCTCAAGTGTTTTGCTTGAGTCGACTATCTATACTTGGATCTATAATTTGTCTTGACTGTAGAAGATTTTAAATTTGTCTGCGGAGTTCGTTCTGGTTTCCTTTTTTGCTATGCATGTATGAAGTGTGTATTTATATTTGTTTAGTTATAGTGCTTGTTAGAGGTAGTTTTTTCTGTTTTAGAAATCGAGTACTGTGTCTTGTTTTGAAACAATGAAACACTTTCTTTTCTACACACAGAATATCTATAGCATTTCGTTTACTCACAACCATTGCCATACGATACACAAATTACTGATACTGGAGATAGATAGGTTGATATACAGGATGAGGGTAGGAAAACAGGTGTGGGGTAAGTGGAGAGCATAGCTACCACGTATGTATTCTTTATAATTTTGTTTTACAGAACGAAACGAAAAAGCACGAAATAATATAAAGTAATAGCAATATATACGTTACAAACACTACAACCACAGAAAGGATACGAGACAGTTGACTAATTGTTCGCATGTAATACCGACAAACAAAAGCTGCTGTTAAAATACTTAAAACATAAGATATTAAGAAGCCTTACAGAGCTTTTGTTTCGTACGGCGTGTGTCCCTTTGTGTCGTAGTCTATAAATTATATGCTTTCTATTTGTATTGCATGCTAATAGGCAAGTGTGTTTTAATGCTAGGTGTTAGCTAGCTAATGATTGTCGTCCTGGTATAGTCAGGTCCAAAAAATAGCTAATAAAAGAGCAAAATAGATATCGCCTCTGTTTGGTCATTAATGGTAAAGAACACATACGTTGATATTGTTCGCGCGCCTTGCACCGTACCGGAGAGGTGCGGAGAAAAAGAGGGGGAAAACATTACTTCAGGGGATCATGCTGTTAGATAGACAAATTTCATACAATACTGTACAATAGTAAGGTTGTCCAGGCAAAATTTTGATAGAAGGTTCTATGTTTTTGATTCGATATATATATACAATATATAAATACAACACAACACAGAATTTTATATGATAGTAGAATACATTCTCGCATACTTGTATTTGTTCGAAAGGAACTTCAAATGAGAACGACTCATTGTAGTAGGGGTTAAGTGTACATTTTTTGATACTAGTCTTTTTCTTTTTCAAACGCTTTCCGTTCTGCATCAGGGCTATCTTGACGTATGGATCTAGAAAAGAGGGAGAAAACAATTAAAATTACTTGTAAAAGGAAAGGCTTGCCTGCTAGGCAAATTAGTGTGAGTCCAGCAGTGTTTAGTGTAATATGCGTAGAATCATTTGTTGTTTATGTATATAAATATATCAATGTTGAGAATAGCCCACCTGATAAGCCGCCAACATCCATCTTTTTGAGATTTTTCGCTTCCAAGATAACGACAGTTAATTTACCTGCAGTTGGTACGTAACGTAACGAGAAGCAAATGTCTCCCAACTTATTTTCCTGTAAAGAATAACAAATAGACCGATATGGCCGGTGTCAAAACGGGTGAATTTCGAGTAACGGGAAGCGGCATGATTTGTTTTTTTTTTTTTTCTAGCGGCACAGTCATATAAAATCAACCAAAAAAGACATCTTTAGGATATCATGCTTTTTTGATTCTATTAAAACCAGCGGCAAATTTAATTAATAATTGGGATACTTGTTCACTACGTGCTTCTAAGATTTAGCATTTACACTTTAAAATGTATCACTCAGCAATACTTCAAAAGATTAATTGGGGTTTTATGCGTTGTACAGTCTTTTTTATCTATTTCATAAGGCGGATGCAGATCTATACAGTATGTTGCAAACGAATGAGCACAGTTTATTTGGTCAGGTATTTGTATGGTTTGTCATTCTGCTTCGATCCTATGTATAAAGTAAGTGATGCACACTTGTTGCATTTATTCGTGGTTGTCACGAAGACTTGTCGCTCCACTTCATTCATGGCCTTCTTGTCGGTGAATTTCAAACGAAATCCATTTGCTGCCGTCACATATACGTTCCGCAATCGTCGTTCTCTTAATTTTTACTGAAAAGTTACATTCGAACCATACACGCAAGGTGTATGAATTGAGTGAGTACGCGTGCAAGTTCACAGATATCAAATGATTGAAATCTGAGTGCACGAATCTACACGAACTGATACGAACAAATCTGCTCCGATGAATAAGTCATTAATTATATCTATAGTACATTTTAGCTAGACTCCCTATCACTGATAAACCCCTGTCATGCGAAGAATCATTTCGATGGGTAGCTATGAAAACGTTTCTAATACATAGCTAAAAGATATAAAACCACAGTCGACGACTTGTTTTAGCTGTCCACACTGTGTTTAATTAGTAGCATTTACAACTTGATGCAGCAGCAACATGAACGAGTTGCAATTTAAAAAAAAAAAATATGATTTTTTCATTTTCTTTAAATATTGGGTTTTGAACAGTATGAACATACATCGATACTATTGGTTGGCACTTTTAAAAACGCATATCAAACAGTACGGCGGGGTTTGAACGGAAATTAAATAATGTATGTAACATATTGCTTACTTATGGTTGGTACAAAGGGGCAAACACTTCTATTGTTTCTTTTGCTACGGATGGTCATCGTAAAAATCAGCTTTTTTACAGCGCCTTATGGAGTTTCAACTATTGAACGAATGTTCTACTCTAATGGATTAAAATACTATTGGTGGGCGAACCTAGCTTTGCTATTAAGTTAAATTTGTTTATTGGTGTTTGGTGGGTAATACATTCGGCAACGGATCGCGAGAAGATCAACAACAACTTCTTTAGCATGAAGTTCAATATGGAAGCATCAATTACACTTCCTATCATACTCCATGTTGTGTTTTTTTGTTTGTTTCTGTCTTAAGTAGTACATTTTACGATTATAAGTACAAACACGGACGATTGGAGGGGGGGGGATTGAAAACGTGGTATTGCAAAAATAGGTATTCAAATTTCGTCAAATAAAAAACAAGGTAAAACATTATTTCAGGAAGACACCCAGCTCAAATAAAATGATTAAATCATGTTTTGCTTTTTTAATGAGAAATTTTAACGTAAAAAGCACAAATGGAAAAAGGAGTATGATGAATGATGGTAGAAACGGAAATCAAACTATGGAAAAACAACATGGTTAACAAGCATTCCAAAAACGTTATATGTAAGTGAATGTATCAAAATTAGCCGTATTATTTTGAACCACTTATTTACCGTTAGCAATCTTCATGGGAACATAAAAAGAGAACGTTCTATCGTTTGCTCAATGATATCGTTACTAGGATGTATGAATGGAAATATACAGAACACACATGTAGCTGTAGATTGAAACGCTATGAAATGTATGCATGGTTTTTTTGTAATCTACGATCTCCCAAAACAACACTACACATACTGGAGAGAGAGAAAAAATCACTAAACTACACTAAAGCAAAACTACATACTGTCCAGAACATTTAAGAGTTTGTACAATGGATGATACGATGTTGGTACGGAGAAAACTGCTAAAGATCTTGACACTACGAAAACAAGCGTAACAAAGTTAGATACTTTGAAGACTTGTTCAGTTACGAACATCAGAAATAGAGAACAGAAATACTGAACAGGCAAAGCCACCTTAAGATGGCGTAAGATGTGTACAAGAACGAGAGATCAAAACTTCTCTCCAAACCGGCGATGGCTTCCACTGGCCTGGGTGGCCTAGGACATTCGATCATCAAACAAACTAAAACTGTAAGGCATAGGTGCCGTTTACGTAAACGTTACCAGCATGTAGAAGTGGGGTGTACAAAGTGGCTGCTAGGACCTAAGATCAATTGTCACACCAAAGCACAATATCCGTATCATCCGTGTTCCAGAGACCGGCGCGCGGGCAGTTTAACCGCCATTGGAAATCGAATACTCGATTCGATGGGAGGCTGAGCGCCACACAAAGCAACTGTCTCTCTGGCGCCATTCGAGGGTAATGTTAGAGGGTATCATCGTTTAACACACATGTTTTAAAATACACAAAGCTATACAAAAGCCAATACGATCAAACAATATACAGCAGCACTTTAACTGGGTTTTAGGTGGTATTGAATAGTTCTTGATGGAAACAATACTTACGTGTAATGGTTTTTATCGAGTTTATATATTTTGAAGCAGTTACATGCATATAAAATATGTTAGATTTTTTTTTTTGATGTAGACACAACCATTCACAGGCGTAAGCACAGCAGAGAAAATTTGAGGAAAAAGAAAAAAACAATTTACGTCAATTAAATTAGTTTTCAAAAATCAATCATTCGGACCACGATAGAAAAAACTTAAAACTATCTCAAACGGTAGTGTTTCATTCAACTCATTTCAACAAAACATCTCTCGATTGTTCGATGGTACTTAACGCGCGTCCGCTGCTCTCTCGGTTGTGAGTTCGGGTTCAGCATCGCTTATTCTGTTACGACTTGAATGCTTTGGAATGCTTCGCATTGTTCAAATGAATTGAATTGAGTGTATCACTTTGTTAAAAAATTTAGTGTAAAGTTTTGTTTACAGCTCTCGGAACAACGAATGTTTAATATGAAGCTGTTGAAGATTGAAAAATTAAAAAGTATAATCATAGTTTTATAGTATGCATATCACGTCAAATAGAAAAATATGCTAACATGTAAGCAATATATGAGGAATGAAAATGTAATTCAAATCAATAATTGTATGATTTCTATTGTTGACTATTTATCAGGGAATTGATCGTTTCAAATGAGTAGGATTTGAACTGGGTGTAAGTAAAAATAGGAAAGAAAAGTTTATCTTTTTGAATGTTATTCGAGTACGACCACGCAGAGATTTGTACGGGCTGCCGACCCGTACTTGTGCACGCAAAACTCATCGGTATACTCATCATAGACAATACAAGAATACAGTCAAGAATGTAGCTGTAGGGGTTGATCTGTCCACTGTACACTGTCAATACTGTGGGACCATAATGGTTCATGGGGCCACCCGTTTCGTAGTTGTATCCAGGTATATAGAAAGGCATCTTGTATAGTAAATGGCTTTTGGTGACATGTACGTACCTGGCCTCCCTCACCCTCAACGCTCTGCAACTCTCTCCATTCTTCGATCGTTTGTGCCAAATCAATTTGGCAAAGCGGTACCTTTACCTCTCCAATTTGGTCATGCTTAGAGAAACGGTCAAAATCAAAAATAGCAAACACCAGCGTCTTGTTCATGGCTTCTGCATATGGGAGACTCTGTTGCGGGAGAAAGAGAATGTCACAGAAAACGCCGATTAATCTACCTTGTTTGGCATGCTTTATCAATACTTACTATTAGTGTACATGTGAAAAACACAAGTAACATTACATTATGTTCAGCAATCGTTGGCAAAACTAATGTAATGTACACTTGTTGGATAAAAGCGGATAAAGTTTTGGAATACAGTATCAGGGGAGGGGGCTCATTGGTAATAGTTTCCCATCTACCAATAAGTCTAGCATCTTCGACTTACCTTGAATGTGAACGATTCGTTAAACACTGGATTTAAAGTTTTACGATGGACTTTGGTTTCAAACTTTTTCTTTTTGTCCGGCAGTAGGTACACTTTGACATACGGGTCGGAAGTACCGCCCATATCCAGCGCAGGAAGTTCCTCGGCTTGTATCACGGTGACGGTGAGAGCGTTAGAATTGAAATCGTACTCCAACTGGAAACGGAAGTTGGTTTGTTAGGTGAGGTTGGAAACCGGCGGTGAGAGAACTGATTCGCTTTTCTAACTGGTTGCACCGGGCCACCGGGCTAATCCATACCTTGTACTGCAGTTTTCCCAATTTTTGTTCACTCTGCTTGCTTTCGCCCTCGTCACCTTCCTCGGCGTTTTCGGTAAGCTCTTCCATGTCGGGCTGGACCTTGATATTGAGTTCATTGAGTGTAGCGAAGAATAACGGGCGTAAGGGGTTGGGTAGGGGTAAAACCCGACGAGAATGGAGGAAGCAAAATGTAAACAGAGCAAAATGTTAGAATGGACCCTTCCCGTGAGGGTAAAAGATGTGCTACGTTACAACACAATCTAACATTAACATTCATCTAAAGTTGGTTCAGCCTTAAAGAGGGTTTTACAACGATACAACATTTTTAGTGAGAATACACGATTACAATGCACCTGTACACTGACACTTAATGAATGAGATTCTACTGAATACCTTTTCTTTGTATGCTGAACCTAATAATTGTACCGATTTCAAATCAACGCCTTTCATGCCCTTCTTGCCATCTTTGGATCGTCTCTTTCGGAAGCAGCGCCGAATGCAGAAACCGCATATGCCCAGAATTATCAGTACTACGACGATGATGATCGAAACGAGTCCCCACGTTGGGATGCCCATTTCGTGAGCTAGCGCTTCGGTCATCTCGGCCGCCTTATCGCCCAGTTTTTCCGCTTCTCCTTTGGTCGGCGAGGCTGTGCTGAAATCCTCATTCTCTTCTGGAACGGACGAATGGACGAAATAAGAGACCGCAAGTTATGCATCGATAAATTAACGTCGCACGTAAATCGATTCACGTCGTTAGGTGAAAACGTTCGTCAATAAGAGTGGTGAAGAGTCAGGCTCCCGCAGTACTATCGATGAAATTTCAACATTAGTTTCCAGGAGTATCCTTGTGCTCTGTGTGCAATTGATACTTGGAAATTGAA
>KZ068735.1:66090-80872 GCA_002091845.1 Anopheles cracens
TCACGCCTGCTCACGCAAAGTGTTAGTGTTTCACGTTAATTGACTGTAGAATGAGAGCAAGATAGTGTGAATGAACTAAAAATATTTGGCTTGATATTTATGGCTTTTGGTAGTAGCATCATTATATAAGCGTAAATAGTAGTGCCACACGATGTAGATGATGTATATGCACCAGCAATAAACATGAAAACTTCGTGAAAGAACCCCAATGAACATCACATGAGCAACGTGACACTTACCCAGCTCCAGCTCGGATTCCGTGGTGGTCGTGTGGTGCTTTTGCTTGTGTCCGAATATTTTCGTAGCTAGTGTACTACCCACATCCGCAAGCTTTGCCGCATCGGAGTCTACCTCCGCGTCTCTCTTCCACAAACGAGTGTTGGGAGCCATTTTTACTCTTTTTTTCTGAAATGAATGCACCCATTAGTCACTTTCGTGCCTGCCGCCTGCGAAATCACGGAAAAGCTCGAAAACACTCGAGCAACAAATCTCTGTCCACTGCTGGTGGGTAGTGTGCCCCGAGGATTTTCCCCGAGAACAATTGGGTTAGAAGTGATATAATTTTTCCTAGTGCAGGGAGCTACTACACGCCATTTACCTTCAAACTTGAACTATCCTGATGATAACCCTTATCGTGCCACTGCTACACTCTCAAACAATCATCGTACTATTATCACAAGGAAAAATATGTCTTTTCACTTCAGCCAAATCAGTGTATCCACTTAACTAGGGTTGAGGTTTGCAAGAGCAAAATTTTCACATCCTCAAGATGGTAGCTTTTGAACGTGAATGAGAAAATCGATGCATATCAGAAAAGATTGTAAATTGAGTGCATGCGCAGTTGAAACATGCATGCGTACGCAATTTTTGACAACATTCATTACGTCAAGGAAATTCTATCTACATCAAACACCACTAGTATAACAGTTTCCCGTTTCTATAAGTAAACGTTCCTGACCTATGCTATGTATTCCGTGTTTACCCTTTATTTGAAAGTTTAAAAAACACCTAATAATTGAACAATTCATACGCTGTTGAGTACGAAACACATACGATCGATGATGCCTACTACACTATAGACAGGCACGGGCTTCAAGTTTTATATGGAGAACGGTTAACAGACTTACATAAGCGTTTATTCGAAATAGCGTATGAGCCAACAACAGGGGCCATCGATGATAGTGTATAGCGTATATGGAAACGTTTTAAAATTAGTAGTCATTAGCCTGGTAAGAACTGATTTGTATATTCCTAGCCTTCTTAGTAATCCATTCGTCCTTATCTTCGTGATTCAAAATAGGGCACACGACCTACTTAAACATTCGTAACAGTTGTATCTAATTCTTTCAGTGAAAAGTAATTTATGCGATTTGTTTATAGTTGTGTAACACAAAAAAGAAACTTAATGCATTTATTGGTAGTTTCGCAAACTGTAACAGAATGAAGTTTAAATACGGCAGAAATTTGGTTCAATACTCTATTGGGCTCAAATCTATAGGTTTGCGTGAATATTTCAGGCCTAAGGTATCGCTTATGCCATCGATGATGGAGAGAGCGTAATCTAGCTGCTCTTTTGTGTGAGCTGCCGATAGACAGAATCGTATGCGTCCCTCCATGATGGGAGTTGCAGGAAAACCGACGCCAACGACGGCAATATTTTTAGAAGTCAATGTTCTAACCACAGCCCTGCAAAACAATCATGGGATGAAAAATCGTACGGATAATTAGCTGATAAACAATTCACTGAATTTGTATAATAATTACCCAATTTTTGAAAACAGGTACACCAGCATGGGGACAACGGGTGAATCTTCGTGGCCGTAGGTTATAACTCCGATTTGCGCTAAGCGTTTCCTGAAATATCGTGTATTTCGAGCTAGCTGCGAAATGCGATGTTTGCCTTCCGAAGATCCGTCCATTCCAAGAATTATTTTCATTGACGTTAAAATCTGTTGCGTTACCGGCGGCGACATAGAGCTGGCGTAGCAATGGGCATGACTGTGCACCCTCAGGAAATTTACAAGTTTCTGTAAATCGTCGTCGTTTACAAGATGGAATTAGTTGTTTGGGGATAACTGTAGAAGTTTAGGTGCAGGTAGGCCCAATAACACTAATATTACCTTAGTGCCCGCTATGTAACCACCGGCCGAACCGAAGCTTTTGGTGAAGGTACCCATGAGGATATCTACATCGTTCGGGTCCACGCCATAGTAGTCCAGCACGCCTCGTCCCGATGGTCCCGTGGCTCCAATACTGTGAGCTTCGTCCAGGTAGATGTAGGCTTTGTACTTTTTCTTCAGCGCTATGATCTCTGGAAGCTTAACGATTGAACCTTCCATGCTGAAGACACCTTCCACGATGATAAGAATCTTTTTCCACGGTTTGCCACTGCCAGGTTGTCCAGTTGTGATCGAATCCCTCAGGACACGCTCCAAATCTTTCATGTTGTTGTGCTTGAATACTTTTGGTGTGGCTCCCGACAGTCTAAGGCCCAATATGATCGAAGCATGATTCTTCTCGTCACTGACCACTAGACATCCGGGCGAAATCAATGTGGGAATGTTGAGCGAGTTGGTTGCGAAGCCCATGCCAAACACGATGGCATCCTCCACGCCCAAAAATTTGGCTGTCAACGCTTCCAGCTCATTGTGCAAGGGATTTGTTCCTATGGGTACGAAAAATAGATCAATATTTGATCTCATTTCTAGTTGGTTCTAGCTTACCTAGTTCTCTACGTGGGCTACATGCAGCTAACCCATGAGTACGAATGCATTCTTCAGACTCATCCGCACAGGGTCCTTCGTTCTGTGCAAAGCCTAGATAGTTGTACGATCCCAAATTTAGGCACTTTGTTTCGGTCCCCGTGAACCTGGAAACAACCATTGGCACGAACTTTGCATTAGTATTCATGAATAACATTTGCTGACTAAAACTTACTCAAAGGACCAGCCGTAATCCTTCGTAATTCTATCCTTTAGCACAACTTCCGAGCCAGGAACACTGCAAATAGGGCGATTCCAGCAATCCTTGACGCGTCTGTACACATAGCGCAGATAAAACTTTTCAAACGCGTCGTACAGCGGTACGTAACCCTGCAAATAAATTGTTTGCGTTAAGCTTCATATGCTTGTTTGCACATTGTTAACAACTTACGTCTCGGTGTTTTTCAGTCGCCACCTTGGGGGTAAAAAACAGCTGGTTGATGTACCCTGTGAGATAACACAAGTGGTGAGTTGCCGTGTCATGATTCATTCGATTTTACCGTGTGCATCCGTACCCAGTATCATCAGAAGGTAGAATCCAAGATAGGTAAAACATGCGGTATGTAGCGGAACTTGTTCGTATGAAGATTTTGGCTGCGGTGTAGTAGCCACGCCTCTGTGAAATCCGTTTTGCTGGAATGAATAACGTTGTGATAAGAGATCGTTTCACATGAGATGGTCGCTTCGCTTACCGCTAGTTTTCTACCATTCTGGACTGGCGGCGCCGTAGCCTGCATTGTATTCACTGGCTCGCGATTGGGAACACCATTTACCGAAGCCATTACTACCCTATCCTGCCAATAGTGACTTATTGTAAAAAAAACTAACTTCCTCAGACTGCGAGCTACCCACCGGATCGAACACCGCAATTGTCATGCGCACATATACGTATACACCAAGGGGGGTTAACATACAGATGGGCACATGTAGCACAAATTGGAGAAATGTTTTAGAAAAAGCAGTCAAAAAAATTGACAGGAGCTGCGTCGTCTCTTGTCAAGGTTCATTTATACTACACAAGGTCCCTTTAGGGACCAGGTTGTAGCACTGGTGGTTTTCGTTGTTTATGTAATTTTGACAGTTTGGTCCAAAAGCGTGATTGTTTATATACCGTTGTTTAGCCCTCGATTTTTTTAAAGCACTGTTACGAACTATCTCTACTTCCTCATTCACCAGCCATAGGGATATGGTAGAGCAAATTAAAACAACCATCACATCAGAGCAAAATGTAAACAAATCTGACAGTTTGGTCCAAAACGAAACTGCCCCGATGAGCTGTCAAAATACATGGGATGCATCGACCTCCTCTCTATCAGACCTTGATACTACAGGTCAGTCCGTCCAGATCGATTTGACTGCAAAAAGCGAAAGGAGGAAGAAGACCACTGCGATCAAAACAAACCGATGTTTTAAACGGCCAAACGTAAAAGCCAAACAAACTTTGACGTAACAACCCCGAAATGGTGATCTCGAAAACCGTTAAAAATTCGCCTATTGTTATAAACACCTTGGTCTAGGGTACAAAACAAACGAAACAGACATCTTTTTATTATTTTTGTCATTAACTAAAGCGGTTTGCTTCGTATAGTGTCTCTGGTTGAATGTTTGATGAATGTTATAAACACCTTGGTCTAGGGTACAAAACAAACGAAACAGACATCTTTTTATTATTTTTGTCATTAACTAAAGCGGTTTGCTTCGTATAGTGTCTCTGGTTGAATGTTTGATGAATGTTATAAACACCTTGGTCTAGGGTACAAAACAAACGAAACAGACATCTTTTTATTATTTTTGTCATTAACTAAAGCGGTTTGCTTCGTATAGTGTCTCTGGTTGAATGTTTGAGTTCCGAATTGTTTACCTGACATTGCGCTGTAGGACGGAATTACAGTAGAGGTTGATTATCCGAGGACACTCGTACTAGATCCAATCGCCAATCGGTTACAAATTAAAACAAACATTTTCGATAAATTATCGATATCGATTATAGCAAATACTGATATTGATACTATTATTAATGTTGAATAAGTTCTTACAGCTTAAACTAACTGTGCTACAAGTTGTTTAGAATTGACATCTGACCCCGAGGTCTCTGGATACTCGATACTATACTGTATTACAATCCAAATATGAATCAATAGCATGAAATTTCGTTAGAGCATAATTTGGTAATATTTCATATTTCTAACAAGTTTATAATACTAAACATAGCTAATTCGGCATCTAAGGGATATTTCGGTTGTATTTGCCTCGCTGCATAAATTATGAAATTGTTTTGGCATCTTTGGCGTATTTGACAAGCTTTGAATGTATTGTGTACGCATGCTCTGGCTTGCAGAAAATTGTAGAACAGGTATTCCGTACTGGATTTGCAGTTGGGAAGATTAGTTTAACTCGGACACGATAGGAACAGATATGCAAAGTCTAACCATGGATAATTTCCAGGATAACAGTGAAAACTCTTTGCTAGATTTAAGTTTCGAAAACATTGGTTCAACGCTTGGAACGGAGAGCACAATGAATAATAAATTTGTTATGGAAAAAGATAGTGAAGATGCACTATTCTCCAGTAGCATCGAACCGGAACCAAAAGCCAAGGATGGTGATGTTTTCGACGAGTGCATGCCGTTGGTTCAAAGCACATATAAGGACGAACCGAACGACAAAGATGAACCGTTTTCTGTAGTGGAACCCATACCCGTTTCTTCGCGGGATGCGATCAATCAGCTTAATAACTCTGTAATCGACGATGAGGTTGAAAGTGATTATATGAATCCCTACGCGAGCATACGGCAACAAAGGGAGGAGAAACCTACCATTGCCGAAGAGTCAGCTGCTGCATCGTTCTCTGATGTCACCTCCGAGGTGGTATCCGAGCCAGAAAAACCACTCGTTGACTCATCAGAATGCAACGACTCCAATGTTTCAGACCAACCAGTAAAGGCCGCTGTGGTCGATCCAGCTGAAGAATGCATAAAAATTGAACAAATGTTTAAGGACTACGGGCTTGGTAAGTAAAGAGAAAATTATTGAATTTTAACGAAAAAACACTGCAAACACTTTCTACACCCATGTGCCGGTTCAAGGTGGTAATATCCTTAGCCCAAAAACCGGGCATGCGCACCACACGTGATTGCGCACTATCTTTTTCGATACAAGGGATTCATGGAAAACGTATCCTGGGTTTGGTCAGTAGTATTTGTGCAACAGTGAAAGGGCGAATGAATTTTATTTCGCATGTCATATCACAAAGGCAAATGTAAAAATCGATAATCACATAGAACCATTTCATAGACAGACAGGCCTTAGTGAGCCACAATAATCTTTTTAAGCGGATTTTCGAAGCTTTAAATCAAGGAATTATTTCATCTGCACAAAGTGTGTGTACCTTTTTGCAGCGCTACGGTCGTGAAAAAATCAAATTCGTGGTTAACAATAACGAGCAAAATGGAAGGAAGCTCTGCAGCTAGCCCTCTCTTTATATGCTGTGTGATTAACCCATGTAGGTCTCTTCCGAATTGCGTTCTTTATATTCCATGCGTCATGTTCCAGTAGCATGTGCATCATATGCTATTGGATTAATTCATGCATTGTGCAGCGATGACTAATTCTATACTCCTCTTCTTTTACTACTGCAGACACCTGGTTCAATCCGGCTAGACTACACCCAAAAGGTAAGCGTATTAAAAGTCAATGCAATTTATAATCACCGAGAAACTTCACCTGATCTTCAAAATGTTGTTAAAGTATTGTGAAGGAAAATGTGAGTTTGCACGTACGCACGTTACGTTACCTGGGTTTGCATTACCAACTGCGACACATACTCATATATAAACTGAACGTTTCTTTGCAGTTAGATAGTTTAAATGTACTTAATCTGAGTGTAAATAAGCCTAAGATTATGTTGTTTTTATTAACACTGCTTGTAATTGTAGCAAATATACAGTTTCAGTGCGTTTGCGATCCAGATAAATCATACGTGTTGTGCGAATAAGACTCGCGGGTCATGTATTTGACATCCCTGCTTGGCTCTCGCTTGAAGCACGATAAAATATTCAAACGTTGCACCGGAATTATTCTGGAAAAAAATGTCACACAAAATTTATTTATTTTTTATTTTGAAGCTTGTATTGAAACAAAAGGCTCCGTTACTTTAAACCTTGAAATGCTTGTATTCTATTTTCAATCAAGGATCGAAGAAATTATTTTTATTGGGCTACAATTTACCTATTTGCCCGATGCATGCATGCTAGAAACAAAGTATAGAAGGGTTTGTTCAGCCAACTCATTCCGCCATCTTCGTCTACTAAATGACATAAGATAAGAACATTGCCTGGTAGGAATATTGCACAGACACACAATAACAGCGCTTCCGTGAAGATAACCACGTACCTAAACAGGGATAAGGGTACATTTATTATTGAATCATTACGAATGAACAGCCTCGACCCTCCATTCGCGGAGGTTAATAATTTAAGATCGATGTAGTCTGTGAAAAACCGCTCCTTTATGTCAAGTGCTGCGGCTGTCAAAGCCATGAGAATGGACCGGCCTCTAGGTTTGGATAGACCTTGTTCTGAAGCTAAAATTTGTAAAAATAAAACAGTGACGAAAAGTTATTAATAAACGTCCTCCTCGAATTACACGGGCCTCTGAGCGCCGACATTAAAGTTCTAACGCGTTCGAAGTAACTTTCCCGTAAAGTGGCACGCTCCCCGACCCCTACAAATATCACCTCAAATTGTGTTATCCAACCGGCACGCGGTGGTGACTCTGTTTTTGATCAACAACCAGCGTTTACCAAGCGTTATACGAAACGATGGCGACGAGTCCTTTGAAAGATTTTCTGGTTTTAGAAGCTGCAGACTTCACCAAAGATGGATGTAAGCAACAATGTTTCAGCCATACTTTAAGTAAATTATGTAAAAGCATCCAATAGACGCTTAGCGCTGCCCGATGTGCCCGCGAAGAAATGCGATGCGTGCTTTATTAACTTTAGCGTGAGAATATCATAACAAACTATAAATAGTTTTGTCATTTGGTCGTTTTAAGTGTTTCGCATGTGCATTAAGGATGGTATAGATAAAATGCATTAAATGAGATTCAGATGTATCTATTGCGCAGAATGATGTTTCCCTTGTCTGGCCCGTCATCGAACTATTTGTTTGGGTTCGTTTCGGCCAGACATCTGTTTCATATTTGACACCTGCTACCTGGAGAAAGTTTTCCATGAAGTTTGGGAGCACTGCTCGCGGCTCGGAGATCGCAACCAAGGATTAAAGTGTTGAGTTGGAAGATGGTAAAGCGACAAAATTCGCGTTTTTCCAATGGAAACGGACACTATAACCAAGTCGAACTGCCGCCACGCGGTCCAGGTAAATTATAGGGATAGCTTTTGGTACAAATAATGCGTCAAAGCCTTTTCCATAGCCAGCAGCAGCGGTAACACCAACACCCAGGCCGACCATGTAGGCTTTGGCAACGTGTCAATATGTTCCGAATGCGTTAGCCTTTCTTCAGCGTATAAACGTTTCATTCCCATTTGCTGTATTGTATTGTGAACGGATCTAATGGCTTTTATTTCTTTCCAGTGGAATCTCTTATTTACTGGCGTGATGTGAAGAAATCGGCGGTCGTTTTCGGCGGCGGACTTGCCATACTGTTGGCCATGTCGTTGTTCTCGCTGATCAGCGTCTTTTCGTACCTATCATTGCTTCTGCTGTTCGGAACCATCTCGTTCCGAATCTACAAAAATGTCCTGCAAGCTGTTCAAAAAACCTCCGAAGGTCACCCATTCAAGTATGTTTACAGATCGCTGTTCATGTTCCTCTCTATCGCGGTGTTGAATAACTAAACTTTGGTTTTAATCTTTTTTAAAACGTAGGGACTATTTGGATCTGGATCTTACTTTGTCGCAGGAGAAAATGCAGCAGCTGACCACGGTTGCAGTGGCCCACGTGAACGCACTGGTGACTGGACTGCGTCGCCTGTTCCTGGTGGAGGATCTTGTGGATTCGATCAAGTTTGGAGTATTGCTATACTGGCTGACGTATGTGGGAGCTCTTTTCAACGGTATCACTTGCGTAATGATTGGTAAGATTTTAACACACCCCGGATGCGTCCCCGAGGATCGCGTAAATAACGGACTAACCTATGTTTCGTTTATTGCAGGATTCGTAGCTTTGTTCACCCTGCCAAAAGTGTATGAAAACAACAAACAATCGATTGATACTCACATAGAAATGGTTCGAAGCAAAATTCAAGAAATTACTGAAAAGTAAGCCACTTCAAACCAGACTGCTTGTGCAGATCGGTGCTTATCTTACCGTACTATAACATTCTGCTTTCCATTTCTAGGGTTAAAGCTGCTGTACCGCTCGGTAAGAAGACGGAAACTGAGAAAACTAAGTAAACGGTACTCTTTGAAGTCGCATGCAGTCAACGATGAAAAGAATATTGCTAAATGGGATATTATTAGCATTCGAATATTTGCTGTTGTTTGTAATTTGCTTTCTCAAGGTTTTGCGCGATCTTTTTCGTTTTAATTCGCTTTACAATATCATCTTAAAAGCAGAACATGAAAAGATCAAGATCAAAATTTTAATGTGCGTAGGCTTCCCTATCTGTTAGAGACATTGAGATAATGGCGTTCGTACCAAATTGACGAACGAACAACAAAAGGAAAATCGATAATATTCACGGACGAAAGCAGCCGTCATTGAGATTATATGGTTCGCTTTGTAGCGAAAGAAATAGTGTTATTCTCTAAAGAAAATATAAGCTACCTTGGAATCGCGTGTGATGATTGTAATGAAATTGAGCGTTACGTATGCTTTGTTGGCACGGCCTTCTATGTCACGTTTTTGTTTTTGGACTCATCATTACATTTTGTGTGTATTTTATACCGTCGTTGGTTTGTTTTGTTTTGACAACTTTTCCTGCTCCTAAACAGTCAAACGATATTTCACGAGGCAAAATGAAGCAAATGCTAGCTGTAGGCCCAATACAACACTCCATGTAGAATTTACAGCACATGCTTGGATTACACACTATACAAACATTGGAAAATCAATATTACAAATCTCAATAATGGATAAAATAATCACAACAGCATTAAACTAAATGTTTCGCCATAGCTAGAAAATAAAACTACAGACCTTTCTACCTTAAAAAACCCCGTGTGTTTAATTCAACATTCACCGTACGCTGTGGAAACATACGTTGCACATAAGTTTGCTTAAGAAGTATGTTTTTCTGTTAAGAAGCAACCATTTCCTACACGATTATCATACATTTAATTTTTCCTATATATCACATAACTGTGTTATACCAAGCCGGCTATACTAAAAGCTATACTGTTTCACTGTGGAATGCATAACACGAATTCGTAAAAAGCAACGAAAAAAATACGGAGACGTGGCAAACTCGGACCGGTGTACAAATGATGTTAAACATATCTCACCGAAAGGCAACATCCGATTGGTCTCTGTGTTGCGTTTAAATTAGCTCAGTAAAATCGAATCCAATTTGGCATCGTTATCAGTTACCCGTCTTCTCGTTATAATTAAATCTAACAGCCCGCTCGAAAAGAAGCGAGGCGTCGCAGCCCTTCCGGAACTGCTCGAAAACTGGAAAAAGGGAGCTAAAAGTATGCAACCCGCGAAACTGGTTTACATCACGGTGAGGTCAGACACGGACATATGTTCAATGATCGGATGTTTGGGTTATTATTGAAAATTTGTCTATGACCCACGTAGCTAGGAAAGGTAAAACAAAGAAAAATACATTGCGACAAACTGAATGCTATACATGATATAAAATCAGTAAAATTAATAAGTCAATGTTTGAGCAGCCTGATTTCGATAGCAGAAAATTGTGGCAAAAATCAAATTTTAATGAACTATGATCAACATTTCTTCTCCACCTAAGCAGATGTTGCATTAATTACACCGTAAAGGTAATTTTTGTTGATAAAAAAATCAATTTTGAAACATCGACTGTCAAAAACCGTCTGACACCAGGGGTGAACAAATCGCAAATGGACTAGCATAACGAAAATTTTAGTTTTCGCAATTTAACACATTTTCGTACAAGATTATGAAGGGATATATAAATTTACCCTGGGCTCAGGGCCTGTAACTAACGAAAGTGGATCATGAAAGGTGTCGTTAAGTGGTTGTTATACAGAATTCCGCCCGCTAGATCTACTCATGCAAGAAATGCAAATTAGCAGGCAGCGACCGCGGCTGGTGGAAACGGCGCTGAAGCAAAACAACACAGCGCATGTATGACCTTCACAAGGTGACCGAAGTAAACTGGTCCGAAACACCGATTTTCAGAACACTTGTCGTTGTAGAGCGGTCAGCAACTGCACTTGCAATCCGTTCGGCGTTTTTGTACGAAGGGTGTGTGTACTACGCGGTCCCTGCCAGTTGCTTGCCAAGAGTTTAAGTCGTGTGCTAAGGAATCAAAATGTCGAAGCCGCAATCGGACGTGGATAAGAGGAAACAGATCAGTGTGCGCGGCATAGCCCAGCTGGAGGATGTGAACGAAATTAAGAAGGATTTCAATCGGCACCTCCACTACACACTGGTGAAGGATAGGAACGTCGCGACCGTGCGGGATTACTACTTCGCCCTCGCCCACACCGTGAAGGATCATCTGGTGTCGCGATGGATCCGAACCCAGCAGTACTATTACGAGAAGGATCCCAAGGTATGTTCATTTCGGTTTCGGCTTTTTTGCGGGCATCCTGCGCGCTGCGTGGAGATATAGAGGCGGTTTTACTATAGTAGTGGCGGTGAACTAGGCAACAGGCAAACGATATTGCCGTCTTCCATGAACTCGATATTTGACCTCTAATTGTCAATGCTACTAATAGAACGTGGAGAGCTAAGGAAAAGGGAAGGGACAGAAGGAAGGGATAGCCGTGTGGAATATGTCTCCCGCCGAGACGAGTGATCGCTCGTAAGGAGCTCGTGGTACGATGGTTTTATATAAACTGTACTACGTTTTGTTTGAAATTAAATATAACTAACGTCGTTTCACTTGCGCCGTTTCATTTGACTCTAGCTAAGTATAGCAAAAACAAGATCTAATGTAAAATGTAATGTAACGCGGTTAAGTCATGCGGCATAACACTGATTTATTAGTTAACATATAAGTTGTCATAGGTGTTAGGGATGCGGTAGTATGTTTTCTATTTTTTATGCCGTCTGATGCCAACAAGATGATTATAACGATCGAGGGCAAATAAGATGGAGATGAATATAACACATGATAAGGGGTCGTGCTATTCCGTTTGGAATCCTACACTACTAGTAGCTCGCTAGCGATAAGAATCGGTGACACCGTCGCCGTCAGCGGCAGGATGCGATAACAATGACCTAATTATTATAGCTCACGATCGGCGGGATCGGGGAGAACTGAAAACAATGGCCAGAACGTATTGGTCTTTGATAGTCGACATGAATACAGGAAATTATTAAACTGCGTTATGGTAATAATGTGTTGTTTTTTTCACCTCGCAGCGTGTGTACTATTTGTCCTTGGAGTACTACATGGGCCGATCATTGCAAAACACCATGATAAATCTTGGCATACAAACGGCGTGTGACGAGGCAATGTACCAGATGGGCCTTGACATTGAGGAACTGGAGGAACTGGAGGAGGACGCTGGCTTGGGCAATGGAGGATTGGGGCGGCTGGCTGCTTGTTTCCTCGACTCGATGGCAACTCTTGGAATGCCTGCATATGGATACGGTAGACCGTTTTACTGTCGATATACGTATGCTCGTTTATTAACTACATTACTATTGCAACAATCGCAGGCATCCGTTATGAGTACGGCATCTTCGCACAAAAGATCCGCAATGGGGAGCAGGTGGAGGAACCGGACGATTGGCTGCGTTATGGAAACCCGTGGGAGAAGGCACGCCCGGAGTACATGATCCCGATCCACTTCTATGGCCGTGTGATCGATACACCGGAGGGCAAAAAGTGGGTCGACACGCAGACGGTCTTTGCCATGCCGTACGATAACCCAGTGCCTGGCTATGGCAACAACGTTGTCAACACGCTTCGTTTATGGTCTGCCAAGTCGCCGATTGATTTCAACCTGAAGTTCTGTGAGTACAGTGTGGAACCGTTAGCGTTGTTGTTACTCCTTCAGGTAATGTTTTTTTTTTCTTCGGCTACCACAGTTAACGATGGTGACTACATTCAGGCCGTGCTGGATCGTAACCTGGCGGAGAATATTTCCCGCGTTCTCTACCCCAACGACAATTTCTTCGAAGGAAAGGAATTACGTCTGAAGCAGGAGTATTTCATGTGCGCCGCCACGCTCCAGGATATCGTGCGTCGTTACAAGGCCTCGAAGTTTGGTTCGCGCGATGCCGTGCGCACCTCGTTCGATGACTTCCCGAACAAGGTGGCCATCCAGCTGAATGACACCCACCCCTCGCTGGCAATCCCGGAACTGATGCGCATCCTGATCGATGATGAGAAGCTGACCTGGGAGAAGGCATGGGATGTGGTGGTGCGTACATGTGCCTACACCAACCACACCGTGCTGCCGGAGGCGCTGGAGCGCTGGCCAGTGTCGATGCTGCAGTCGATCCTGCCACGCCATCTGGAGATCATTTACCACATAAATTTTTTGCATTTACAAGCGGTGGAGAAACGCTTCCCGGGCGATTTCGGGCGCATGCGTTCACTGTCGCTGGTAGAGGAGGATGGAGAGAAGCGCATCAACATGGCCAATCTCTCGATTGTTGGTTCCCACGCAGTCAACGGTGTGGCGGCCATCCATTCGGAAATTATTAAGAAAGACATCTTCAAAAGCTTCTACGAGATGACGCCGGAGAAGTTCCAGAACAAAACGAACGGCATTACCCCGCGGCGCTGGCTGTTGCTGTGCAATCCCGGCCTGTCGGACCTGATTGCGGAGAAGATCGGCGACGAGTGGCCCGTTCATCTAGAACAGCTGCAGCAGCTGAAGAAGTGGTCCAAGGATCCTACATTCCAGCGAGCTGTCGCACGCGTAAAGCAGGAGAACAAGCTGAAGTTGGCGCAGCTTTTGGAGAAGGACTACGGTGTGAAGGTGAACCCGGCCTCGATGTACGACATCCAGGTGAAGCGTATCCACGAGTACAAGCGTCAGCTGCTGAACTGCCTGCACATCATCACGCTGTACAATCGCATCAAGCGCGATCCTACGGCCAACTTCACGCCACGCACGATCATGATCGGTGGTAAGGCCGCCCCGGGCTACTACATCGCGAAGCAAATCATCAAGCTGATTTGCGCGGTCGGCAATGTCGTGAACAACGATCCAATCGTGGGCGACAAACTGAAGGTGATCTTCCTCGAAAACTATCGCGTGACGCTGGCCGAAAAGATTATGCCGGCGGCTGATCTGTCTGAGCAGATTTCTACGGCCGGCACGGAGGCTTCCGGTACGGGCAACATGAAATTCCAGCTGAACGGTGCCCTGACGATCGGCACGTTGGACGGAGCCAACGTGGAGATGGCGGAGGAGATGGGCAACGAGAACATTTTCATATTCGGCATGACGGTGGAGGAAGTCGAGGATCTGAAGTGCCGTGGGTACAACGCTTACGACTACTACAATTCCAATCCCGACATCAAGCAGTGCGTCGATCAGATTCAGAGCGGTTTCTTCAGCCCGGGCAATCCGCACGAGTTCCAAGACTTGGCTAACGTGCTGCTGAAGTACGATCGTTACTACTTGTTTGCCGACTTCGATTCCTACATCAAAACGCAGGATCGCGTTTCCGCGGTGTACCAGGTAAGCGTTTGGAGACGGCCAGTTTGGGTGGCTAGCTAAAGACTACAACCTACCCTCTACTTGCAGGATCAATCGAAGTGGCTTGAGATGTCCATCAACAACATTGCCAGCAGTGGCAAATTCTCTAGCGATCGCACCATCGCCGAATACGCGCGACAGATCTGGGGGATTGAACCGAGCTGGGAAAAGCTGCCGAACCCGGGCGTCGCAA
>KZ068735.1:142008-159754 GCA_002091845.1 Anopheles cracens
TTTTTGTTGTTGTTGTTGTTGTCGTTCTCCGAGGCCGAGGACGCTCGAGATCGAGATAAATCTGGAAGCGCGTTTAGGTACGCAACATCCCTCGTGGCTGGTGGATTCGAAATAACGCCAGACTCCGAGCTCTTCCGTACATGCCCGTTCGTCTGTGCATTAATATGAACGTAGATAAACGATTTCACTTTATAGGTCCATAATTAAAGATAATTGTTATCGATTTTGCGCCTTTGTTTTTTGTTTTTCCAACTCTTTTTTATCTGCGCTTGTTTTTTTGTTTTGTTTTGGGGAGGCTCGTTCCATCGCCTGTCGGGGGTCGTTTCGGCTGATTTGAGGGCTCCGAAGGAATTCTCCCGAGTTGCGGTAGGGCTCACATGTTTGATTTCAATTCCACTGTTTCGTTGTCCTCTTTATTACTCTACGCGCTCTCCTTCTCTCTCGCTCGCACGCTCTGTCTCTCACTCTCGACGCAGAGAACGGATCGATCGGAGCGACGGATGATGGATCCCTTTGCACGAGAGGGGGGGGGGGGGGAGGGAGATGGCCCGCCTAAGTGGCCGTTTCGAAAATTCATCAATTTATTATTTTTATTCGTTCCCGGACTGGGAATCTCGGAATTGGGAGTAGTGCGGCCGAAGCCACTCCACCGTGGATCCACCTAATAATGATCGTTTGGCCAGTTGTGTTATCGTAAAAAGCAATGTTTACGCGAATTAACCTATCATTTTCCGTGAAAACGAAGCGAACACACACATACCTGGGCCCTTTGTTTTCGATTATGCTTTGTGGCGGTGCACCGGTTTTGCGATTTTCCGCGCGCGCGATGATCGATATGATTCCGATTAGTTTGAATTTGATTTAGAAAAAATACCAAATGGATGGATGGATGGGCCCATGTTGCATGCCTTTCGCGTTCCACAGCCGGAGCCGTGATCCGGGCTGTCGCACAGGGCCGCCGAAATAAGTCAACGCCTGGGCCGTTTAATTATATTTTCCCCAAAATGTGTATATTTTTCCCTCTTCCATATTTACTGTGACGGACGCGATGGCAGCCGAGCTGAAGATGGACGTGATCAGAGAGCGCGAGGTGAAGGACTCGTTCGAGCGTCAGTTGGCCGATGAAAAGCGGCTCCGAGGTAAGCTGCAGATGGGGCGATTTCTGGTTTGCGTTACGTTGCATTTTAACTCACCCGATCGTCATCGTTTGGGCCCCGAGATTATACCGTTTGGGTAGAGCGTTACTTAAAATTGCTTCGACGAAGCGTTGCCTTGCGAATCCCTTCGTGGCGGATCGTGGTTGTGTTTTTTCCTTCTCTTTTTGTTCGGTGGCGTTTTGTTTTACGCGCGCGCTCGCCTACCCTTCGGGTTTCGGTTGGCTGTTTTCAGCGGAAATGATTGATGAAATTCGTCAACGATTTAGCATCATAAATCACATAATTCGGACTCGCGCGGGAAACTTAATCAAATTGAGTAACGTTTAACACGGCTAGAGGGCTGATATATGTTTCTTCGCTTGTTGTGTTTTTTTGCTCCTTCGTCGTTCGCGCCATCATCCTTGCACATCCAGCACTGTACCAAAAACGATTTAAGAAGGAGCGACGATTGCGGATCCAGATCCAGGACCGGCTGGACGGGGAGCGGAAGCGACGGGTGCAGCTCGAGGACATCATCAAGGCATCCGGTGCGCCGGCCGAGGCACTGCGCATCATTGCCGGTAGGTACGGGGCCATTGGGTGAATTCGGCGGAAGAATCCTTCCACCGAAGAAGGATGCTGGTGCGCTGTTATCGAACCCTTCTCTTCTATCTGATGTGTATGTGTGTGCGTGTTTTTTTCACTCTCCCGTTTGCGTTGCCGGTGCAGAAAACATAAGTAGCGAGCAGCAGCAGCGTGAAAAGGAGCGCGACTCGGACCGCGAGAAGGATCGGGAGAAGGAGCGCGAGCGCGACCGGGAGGGCCGGCGGGAGCAACGTGATAAAGGACAGGAACGTGAGCGAGAGCTCGCGCACCATCAGCAGGCGGCGGTGGCGGCTGCGGCAGCGGCGGCGGCGGCGGCGGCGGCGTCCGCCGATCGAAATCGCGACCGGGGCACCATCGACGAGTCCTTGCGCGGCGGTCCCGATAGGCATCGGGTGGAGATCGAGCGCGAGCGCCGGGCGTCCTCGTCCGAGCGGTACTCGAAGGAGGGCAGCCCCGTCCCGAACCTGTCGTCACGCCCGAGTCAGGAAGTGTCGCCCACTTCGCAGCCCCAGATCAGCGAGGGCAAAGCGTGGAACTATCCCGGCCTCGACATCATGGCCACCGGAGCCTTCTGGCAGAATTACTCCGGTAAGTGTGTGCCGCTTCAGCAAACGCGATTTGAATTATCTCGACGACAGCCGAACACGATATGCAAATACTTCAGTTGCATTCATAAAGCGTCCCTAAATTGCATTATCAGCGCTATTGAATATCGCTGAACCGTGCAATTGCTATTTGCCAACCACTCGCGCTCGCCTGCCGTACCCGGGCCACCACCACCACCACCACCACCACCACAAAACGCCAAATGGCCCATTTCGGTTCAGAAGAAGACACTCAGCAGGCCGCGCTTTTTGCTTCTTCCTCTCTCTCTCTCTCGCTCGATACAAATGATGACAATAATGATGTCAATCGTAACGCTCGTAACGAAGTTAGATCCATTTTCATAATCATTTTGCAATTTTACATCAATCTATTTATTGTATTTCTTTTCCATCACCGAGGGGAGAGAACAACAAGCGCGAGTTGTTGTTCTGGCTGCTGCTGCCACTCACTAATCGGTTTCCCGGGGGTCGTACTTTCTCCTTTGGGGATGGGGTGGAGAGTTGAAAAGTTTCGGGACGAACCTGGCCCGAAGAAACATTTCCGGTTCGAAACGGTTCGGCAGGAACCGTTTTTCTGTCGATGAAAATTTAAATATATATTAAAAGTAAAACAAAGCAAATTGGTCGGCGACTGCCAAATGTGTGCGCGCCCTTTTTGTCTTCTTACGCTTCTTCTCCACCTCGCTCGCTGCTGGTGTGTTGTTGCTTGGTTTGGGATGTAGTTGTTGTGAAAGTACATGTAACCATAAATGTGTTTTCTCTTCGTCCTCGGCTCGGCCCATTTCTTTTGGCGTTCGCGTCTTCGGTGGTTTGGAGCGGGTGACTTCCTCCGCCTTCCCCCACTCTTCCCGCAACTAGTACGCACGAATTCTCCGTTTCGTCCTTACCCGCACCCCGCGCCATCCGATGTATTTGTATTAAATGTTTTTCATAAACATAATCCAATTTATTCATTTTTTTCGTTCCACCGTTTTGCTCTCTTTGCGTACGAGTGCGACGCGGAGCGGAGCGGTTCGGCCGTTGTGTTATTATATTCAGATAATGGTTATGGTTGACGGTGGAAAACCCCGGGACACCAGGCAGCCACAGGTACAGAGCCGGGCAGGGGGAAAATGGTTCGCTTTTGGGCAAATAATTTCTGCGTTCTGCGGCCCAACGACAGGAGAAAGAAGAAAAGAAAAGAAAAAAAGTACCGCGCGAGGGATCTAGGAAGTGAAAAGCTGCCTGAGTGCGCAGTAAATTCATGCATTTCTGAGTGCGGGCCCCGCTCGCGCTCGCCCGGTGTATCCTTTTTTATTTTCCGTGGCTAAGTTGAAAAATCCGAAAATCACATGCGGCGCCCGGTGCCGCAAGGCTTAGCACGGGCGAGAGAAAGTCTTAGCCGGAAAAGATGTGCTATCGGGCGAGGGCTACAGAGCCTGGAAGAGGCAGGGAAGGCAGCGAGGGGATGAAAGACTTCTGACGTTTTCCTCCCCGACGGAGGCTGCTGCAGTCCAAGTAGGCTATGATACGGCAAGTGAGACATCATAAACACGGGGAAAAAAGTTGATTCAATTTCACGCTAGGCTACGGAGATGATCCATTTACTTCGGGTGTGCTCTCTGTGCCGTGCGCTGCAGTCAGCAAATTGTGGCCCCATCATCGCGGCGCTTTTTTTTGTGTGCGTGTGTGTGTGTGTTGATTCTAAAGGTGTCCCGATTCGTTTTTCTTATCGCTCACTTTTTGCTTCTGTCGTCGGGTACAGTTCTTGGGTGCGCTTGGAGAGCAATTGTTTGCATTTTTTTATGACTCCCACACTATCCTGTTGCCTCGAGTGACGATGGTGGTGACGCGATTTCGCCGACCCAGCGCTCCTTTTGCTTTTTAATTTCTTAATACTTGCCACGGGATATGGGTTTTGTTTCATTTCGTTTTATTTTTTCCGTACCGTGGCGACTTCACCGCGAGGAAAGGTGATCCCGGAGGCGCTAGGGGAGCAATCACCTGCCACGCCGCGGAGTAGCTTAGTTTGGATTTACAAGAGGATTTTCCGCACAATGTCGCCATGGTGTTCGGCGCGAGGGTGACAGAGTAGGCGACGCGTTTTCCGAAATTGCCGGCAAATCAGTTTAATTCTCTAGGCGATAATCGTCCGGAGAAGTGCGTTTTCGGCAGAGGAGGAAGAACGCGAAAATAAAAAAAACACACCGCATTCCGTCATAGCTATCGCCAGGCCCTTGGGCTTTACGAGGAGAAATAGGAAACTGCGGTTTGGCCTGCGGGAGACACAGAACGTTCTGAGCGCGTCTTGAGAGTGGATCGGAGCTAATTTTGCGAAAAAATATCGTTAACTTTCTTTTGTGTGTACGGTCGGTACGGTCCCGTGTTTGCATTGGGTTTCTTCTGGAATAATAGCGACATTTCACCGCCCCTCATAGCATATTCAAACAACGGTTGAGACTTAATGTATAATTTACGTATGCTGCTTGTACGCCGATTTCATTGCAGAATCCCTCGCACAGGAGCTGGAGCTGGAGCGTAAGGCTCGCCAGCAGGCGGCCGAAGGGGACGTGAAAGGACCGCTGCAGGATCGCTCGAACTATTATAAAAACTCCGTACTCTACACTAGTGCCACTTAGTTCAAATTAATGCTAATCTTTTAAAAGAAAACCCACATTTTCAACACCACTATCGTACTGGTATCGCGTAACACATGTGCAATTATACTAACTCTGCAAGATTCCTGCATCTCCACTGCGAGACGTCGTTCGAGGCGAAAGGAGCATCATCGATCACCGCGCAATCCCAAAACAGCTTGGGACGCACCGTTTTGTTGTTTTGTTCCGGAAATCAGCACCCAGGAGAACGAAAAGCAGAAGGAGATAACACACAGAGTGAAGATAGTGATAGACAGAGTATTAAACAGTGCAAGAATGGAACGCACGTTCTTAGCGAGAATGCTTGTCCCGGAGGATATGGGCGAAGTCAGGCGCATCTAGGGTGCACAAGAGGTATCGGGGATGCGACAGCCGTGAGGCGTTAAACAAATCCACTCCATGATGAGATCTCAACTGAGGGTGTGTGTGTGTGTGTGTATGCTTCTTCTGACTCTCTGACTGCCTAGCACGATATGTTACAGAACACGGTACAGGAACTTGACTTCGATCGGTCAGACGAATAGTCACTATCTCTCAATATAGGAACTACGCACACTGGAACGAGGGCGGCTGGCGGCTGGCGGCTGCACGGAGAAGGACGCAGGAGACCCCTAACAGAAATCACTCTGAAGTAAACCGTTTTTAAACCGAACCACTGAGTAAAAGTGAACTTATCGATACATTCATTTCAATTCGCGTCATCACGTATGGGAATGGTAAATTAAATAAAAAATACACCCCCCGGACTGGAAAGATAAACGCGAACCGGTGGCACACGACTATCGATAACTATCGAATAAGGGAGAGAGAGGAAACGAGGGAGGCAGAGAGAGAGAGAGAAAGAGAGGGAAAGAAACGTATAAATTATATGCGAAGCCCCTCGATCAATTTGTACAACGAAGACAACTGGCACGGGGCACGAGAGAGAGAACATTAACATTGTTTATTTGCAATCGAATAGCCGCGCCAGCCTTCCCGAGGACGGGCTCCGGCGCCGTAGTCCGCGGCCGTACTCACCGTTCGAGGTGCTTCACGATGTCCTCGTAGGCAGCTCTGCAATTTTCCCAAATGCCCGGGTGATGGTGGTGGTGGTGCGACCTGCGAATGAGCAACTGACTGGGTTCATGGGCTTCCGGCGAGTGGTACGACACAACACACCTTGCGATGGCCTCCATGCCGGGGATGTTCTGGCCCTTGATGATCGAGCCGTCGGGCCGCTGGATGCCGTGCGGGTTCACGCCGGGACTCATCAGCGGGTGTCCGCCGGCGGCCGGGTGCGGGTTCATCTGCATGAACGGTATGTGGTTGAGATGCGTCGGCGGTGCGTTGTACCCGTTCGCCAGCAGCGGCGATTTGTCCAGTCGCGGCAGGTCTAGCAGGTGAGAAGGGGGCCAAAACGTGCGATATTAATACACTTGTGACTTGTCAAATGCTCGAACTGAGGTCCCAAACCCAAACTGCCCTACGCAAAACTCGCCACCCCAGAATCGATGAAGCATTCCTTCGCAACATCCTCGTCCTCCTTTCGCTCCACACCTAATCGGGACGCGTCCTTCGGGCACTTTCCCTCACTAATATAAGATTCAGAAAACATTTTATAAGCGATCAACGTATGTCTTTGTGTTAAACTAGGGGAAAACAGAAGCTGGATGCAGGGATAAATTGTAGCCCGCGGTATCGAAGGTGTATAAAGGTTTACGATTAGTCGGTCGAATAACAGTAACACATTATTCGTGGTTTTAGTTTGCATTTAATGACGATGCTTAGCGTGGCGCAGAGACGAGGACTTTAGTTTTTAGCTGTCTTCATTATTTATTTCCGATATTTTATTTATGGTTTTTTTTAAACGATCCCTTGCCTTCCGAGTGCACTCACTGTTAGATTGTTGGCAACGAATGATTTTGCTTCTAAATTATCTAGCAAGCTTATTGTTATTGACCTAGGTTTACGTAATTGTATCTCAATACACAAAATATGAAATGTGCTATGTGCTACGGAACACAAAATAAACCTGTATTAATTAGCATTGGGAGGGGTCCTGTGTGTACTCATTTGTGTGGTGAGATGTTCATCTTTTTTTCATCTTTAAAAAATTCTTTATAATCTTTAATTAAAAAGCTAAAAATTACTATGGGTATCAGGTAAGCGTGTTGCTGTATTAAATGATTATAGATCAAACTCGGACAAATGAATCTCTTCAAAGATGTAGAAAAATCTTCATTGCCATTTGAAATAATTTTGAGCCATTTTACATCCATCTGCGCATTCGGCGCTTATTTGATAGATTTCAGGACATTACTGGATGAAATTTGTTAAAAACCCTAACCATACCTAGTCCAATGACTGATTATCAGATCTACTATGGAAAATGAAACAACGTTCTGTTGGTCACAACACGCAGGGTTTGCAGCTATCGTGATTCAATGTTTTTTCAGTGGTAGTAATACTGTTCTAGCATGTTTCTTCGTTTCAATCCTTCGTCCTTCTTCTTCATTGGCACTGTATCCTTCTGCCGTGTCGTGTGTGAGCCCACTGCTGTGAAAGAAAGAATGATGAACGAAATGAAAGAAAATCAATTTCCATAATATTGTGATGCTAATTTAGATAGATCAAATAGTTAGATTGATTATATGAGAAAAATAACTTTATGATATTCCGAGTTAATAAAAACCAGGCCGTCAAAGTCGACTAGCAATGCAACATCGCCCTAAAAAATCGACATTGGGTATTAGGGTGCATATTCGCGGCCCATATATACAACATTGAGTGTTGCATTCTTGTAAATTTTTGTAAATTATCTTGTAAATCGGTACCAAACTGAATACAAATGAGGTGTTCAAAGAAGTTGTTTAAACGCACGCCATTAAAATTTATCAAACATGATTTATTTATTTACGATTAGTGAGTTTTCGCGCTGTGGAGACTTTTTGTCTCCAATGGGGTTTGTGTCTGTGATTGCTCAATGGGTACTGATGGACCGTGTACTCAATTATCCGTGAAATCCCGGTTATTCGCTATCTATCACTGCGAAGACCGGATAACCCGAATAAAGAAAAGAGTATTTCTTTTGGTTAATTATTTTTCCACTAAATATTGTTTCCATTTGATTTAAACATCAATCAAAGCGTACCCTCACGTTTTACGTTTTATGCGATCGAAAAATCTATAGAAAACATCCAAAGAAAATAAAAGATAGATGGTACAAAGGAACACAATTTGTACGGAGCGGATTCGATCGATCCGGATCCGAACGGATCGTACGGAGCAAAAGTTCCTGCTCTGATCGCCCACCACCATTGTTTACGTTTTTTTTTAACCCGCACGTCTTGCAATTTCAAGTGAATATTTCAATTATTGCAATTAATAATTGTAGTGTTTGTAATTTTCAGTAAACTAATAACCTTCAGTAACGAATAACACAGACTACCTGCAATAGCGAACAGAGAGAAGCAGCTTAAGCAAGAAAGAAATGAACGAAAGTAAAGTGCCGCACTGTTTGCGGATATTTTCCGCATTTCTGTGTGTGACTAGTGTATTTGCTTTCCCCGAGCAAGGAAAATGGGATTTCGTGTTAACAAAGGTGCGAGTAACCAATTTTCGCAATGCCAACTGCAATGTGAAGAGCATTTCTAGCCGAATTGGTTTTGCTTGCCGTGCTGTTCGGCATGGTGGGGACTGCCAGCGTTGCAACATGGTGACACGAAACCAAATGACACTGTTTAACTACCTCTTATCATTACAGAGAAACACGTATATTCCAATACCGAAATCGCTTTATGAGGGGTTTAGCATCTACGTACAAGGTAAGTTTAACGTAGGAACGGTTCGACAATGTCAGACACTAACGAAATAATCGCTTATGTACGTGTGCTGTTTCAGTAACTTGCGAGCCGGTACAAACACTACAAGCGGAAAACTCTCCGGAAGTGCGTGTAAACATATCTTGGAGTCTTCGCGAACTTAAATGTTGGCAGGAATACGTGAGCTACGTAAGTACTGGTGTAATTCGCACGCTGTATTGCTTTATTAATGATGGTTTTGTGCATAGTCATACCTTCTGCAGGATGAACGGTACCCAACGAGAAACAATGTTACACAGATCGATTCCGCCGTGTATCCCAACGTATGCAGCAATGATCGACATATTGTCATCCCGGAAACGAAGTTCGCTGCACCGAATAACCCGCTTCCGGCACCGTCTCGAAGGAGTGTTGGAGCAGTAAGCATGTGCGGGCATGGGTGCTATATAGAATGGCAGTTTATGTTGTTGAAAACACTTTTTTCAGTTGAGCAGCGAGCAACTACCGGTTTTTACCGTTACCAAGGACGGACTGTACATCTTTATCCTGCGCATTGAGCCTGGCGATAAGGATGGCGCTCGTTCCAAAGGGGATCCAGACGCGCTTGGCGATTATACGGCCAGCGTGCATGTAGAAATCAGACGCTCGAGCGGTTATCTGTCAGCGGTGGATTGGCCCTTGCTACCGGTATGTTGCGCTCTTCGTGGTGCGATGCGCTCTGGGCTTGGTGCTAATGAGGTGATGGTATACAATTTTCCAGTTCTACGGGGCGATGTGCTTGGTGTACGTTTTGCTGGGCATCGTTTGGCTGACAGTTTCCTTTCTGCAGTGGAGAGATTTGCTTCGTATCCAGTTTTGGATAGGAGGTGTAATTCTGTTGGGAATGCTGGAAAAGGCTATGTTTTACGGCGAATATCAAAGCATCAATTCGACCGGAGTGTCAGTGAAAGGCATGGTGCTGTTGGCAGAATGGGTTTCCTGTGGAAAACGTACACTGGCAAGAATGCTTGTGATCATCGTTTCGCTTGGATTTGGCATAGTAAAGTAAGTGTAAGAGTAGAATGTTTTTCGGCGAAACTATTACGAACTGCTCTCTTGCTTGCATTGCAGACCCCGCCTAGGGCCCATGCTGCATCGTGTGGTAGGAACGGGAGTGCTTTACTTGGTGCTGGCTTGTGTCGAGAGTTATCTACGCATCATGCACACGAAGAACGATCCAAGCAACCAGATTCTCGTTGCCAGCATACCACTTGCCGTGCTGGACTCCGCCATCTGTTGGTGGATTTTCACTTCGTTGGTTCAAACAACTCGCACTCTGCGCCTAAGACGGTAAGCTGTCAAGTGTATTAACTGGTAGCGAGATACATGTCTCACAATTTTTGTGTAATTTTCCAGAAACATGGTAAAGCTGTCGTTGTATAGACATTTTACAAATACCCTCATATTCGCTGTACTTGCTTCGGTGGTGTTTATGCTGTATTCGATCAAAGTACACCGTTTCGCGGACTGCTTGACGGACTGGAAAGAGCTCTGGGTGGACGATGCCTTTTGGCATGTGCTGTTCTCAACACTGCTGCTCGTAATCATGATTCTCTGGCGGCCTACTAACAACAACCAACGATACGCATTTACCCCGTTACTCGATAATCCCGAGGATGAAGATGACGGTAGGTTTGGATGATGATGATGCTTCTAGCTGCTGCTTGAAAAGACTGTTGTTTGCAACCTCCTTTTTTGCTTGTGCATTTTAGAAGAAGAGGAGCAATTCGTTTCCGATGCGTACGGTGTAAAGATGCGAGGCGCAAGAAGCAATTCTCCGAAACCGAACGCCAAAAGCGCCACCACGGACGAGGAAAACTTGAAGTGGGTTGAAGACAACATCCCGGCCGCTATCGCCGATGCGGCACTTCCAGTCTTGGACTCGGACGAGGAAATTATCAACACCAAGTTTGAGGTCTCCAAAATGCAGTAGAGATGCGGCCCACGAGCCCAACTGCGTCCAAAATCCTATGTTATATAGTATAGTATAGTTAAGGCTTGCCAGGTAATAACGACAACTTCATCCGGTATATGTCACTAACTTGTCGATTCCGTCTCGCTTACACGCAGGGGATGAGGATGTGTGGGAAGTGAGCTACAAAATGTGAAGGTTTGATTGAGTTTTTTTTTTCTCATTTTGGCGTACACTGCCATGACAAATGGTAGAGTGTGAAAGTTCATTGCAAGAGTGATACTACTTCGAACGGCACTAGTCAAATGTTACATTTAACAAATGATTGACACATTTAATGAGCGAGGGTCGTGGCCTGATGGTACCGTTCTAAAAGCGAATCGTCGGGGACAGCATCATGCACGCCGGAGCGGTTGGATTAAGTTGTAATATGGTTTTAATGTAAAACGGCACTGTGAACATTAACTCAAGTCTCCGATTTGCCTAGATTCGTCCGGTCACCGGATATGTATTATAATTTGATGGTGCAGGAGTTGTTTGGACCAGCCTCGAAGTGACTGTCTAGTTAATTGATAAAATTAGTACTTTCCGCTGAATTTGTCAAACTCTCTTGCTTCCTATAGCGAGCACAGTCGCGTTTAATCTACTATTGTATATTGTGTCGCGGTTTGTTTTTGCCTACTATTGGATCACGGATAACAGAATGGTCCGTGTAAGTAACATAAACGCCAGATTGGAACTGTCTTTGAGTGGTGATGATAAAATGACACATACATTAAGATAATTTAATAAACAGTACGTAAACTTACTCCATCTTAGTACGATCGATGCTGCTTAGTTATACCAATCCGAAAAAAACAGTATAATTTGGGGAATGTAGCAAATACGGTAAAAAAGTTAAGCTATAGGAGCGCATAGAAGATAAATGTTTTATATCAATTTAATCTATTTCTCACTCTCTCTCTCTCACACACCGATTGCAACAACTATTATCATCTTTCATTCTAGTGAGCATTGCCCATTCGTTTCAATTATCTAGTTGTCTTCTTTTTTCGGCCGAATAGCCATCGAATCATCTACCAAAATGACCGGGATAAACGATTGCCTGGCGGTTAATAAAGGGTGGGTGCAGCATCTAAAACGTAAGTAAATAAGTCGAATATTTGTGATATCTTGTCGTTACTACGCGTGTGATGTACAATTAACCATTTATTTCGTCATTTCGAATGATGGTATGGAACATATCTGATAAAATGTATAGTATAACTATCTCGATATAAAACAAATTTAGATAGCCTTTTTTACCCCGTGACGGTGGCGGACTCTTTTTACGATTTCTGTTTCACAAAATGTTAAGTAGTTGGCAAAAATGTGATGTAAAATCCGTTGCGATAGGAATTGCCGCACTCAATCAATTTTTAATCGATTCTACTCGATCGACCGGCGGTAAGATGATATGAGAGTCTCATTGAATCAATCCCTGGTGCGTAAGAAGATGGCTAGCACACTACAGCTATGCAGTTTGTTGTTAATTCTATGCTCATAAATATATTTGGCATTTCGATCGTACACGATCCAATGGCATTCTTCTTTACATCTCAGCTCAAAGTCTTATTTTTCGTTCAACCTGCATGCGTGAACGATAGTTACCAATTTCGGCTAACCAATTTCGGCCAACCAATAACCAATTTCGATATAACCAATTTCGGCCATAGAGAACCTCCAATTACGTATGTTCAGGAGAATATTTAGCTTCGAAGCTGAGGGAAGATATAAAATGTATGAAAAAAGTATGTTCATATGTACAACAGTGATGAAATAGACAAAAAAAGTATTCTATGCTCTACTCGCTGCGCTAGACCGTGCGTAGTTGAAACGAGCTCATAAGAATTATAAGTTTCCTAGGTTTTTTTTTATAAGGAACTGCTTCCACTGCTGGCATTGTTAGCAGCTTCCACAAACACTTGTCCTCTCAAACACCAGACGAAACATGCTTCCCGCAGCAACACCGTTGGTTGGCCGGTGAAAAGACCAACTTAATCTTCTTCTCGTCCTCATCTTAAGTACAGTTACCGTGGGGTTGGCGACCGAAGTATGGCGCAGCAGAGCAGCCCAACAAGGATAAGCAAGTTTCGCTGGACAATTCTGGCGGAGGCGTTGCTGTTGTTGGTGGCTGAAAAAAGGGAGAGCACTAATCAGATGTTAAATGGTGTCAGTTCGTGTGTGCTTTCTGTTCATCATACTTTGAACCGCATCAGCTGCTCGACCAGTTACCGAAAGTCCAGACTTGCGCGACTCCGGCATAGGAGCCTTTTGTGGTCTGTCACTTTCCATGCTTTCCTCGTTGGTTTTCCAGTAGACGGATTGGATCGTAGCTAGGCACTGTTGGCGGGGACAGGTGAAGGAGGGAATATGATATAATTTTCTTATTTCAAACCGATTAAAATGTTAGTTGTTTAGTCACAGCAGATTCAGCACAAAATGAATCGCTAAGAATCATTGCAGCTTTGATAGCGTGGCGCCCTCTGTTGGCGTGTAGCGTAATTAAGGTAATATTTCAGAACGAACAAAAATATTTATATTTTCGAAGCACGCCGGTACTTAGAGCGACATTAGCGTGATATTTGCATCGAGAGCGACATTTGTATAGGGATTACATTATCGAATGTAACAAACCTTCAGCTTCAGGTCACCGCGGCGGAAATGTTTTGCCTTGATGCGAAACTCCAATCCCAGAATGGATGTTTCTAGATGGTCCTGCGTCAAGGACACGATCGTCGGGTACTGGTAGACTGAGTTCGGATCGGCCAGTTCGCTGTTGATGTACCACGTCAGTTGGGCAGCGGGTTTCGATCGGGTCGAGGTACAGTTGACCCGCACAAGGTCACCAATTTGGTAGCGAGGATTTCCTCCCGTTATTATGGGATCCGTTTCCGGAAGCACTAGCAGCAGGGAACAAGAATTAGGATTTTTTTTAAACTAACGATGAGATCGCGACGAACTTTACTTACCAACGACTGCCATCTCGCCGTTTTCCGTTTCCGTTTGGAAGGAGGGCGCTTCAGCCGATACTTCGCAGCGGTATTTTCCACTGGAGGATAGGGTAATGGCTTCCAGCGCTACTTGATTGTTGGAGGAATTGTGCACCTGTGTCGTGAAGTTTGGGTGAGAGAGTGAGTCGAAGCTGAATTGCTAAATGCTTTTGGGCTAGGAAAACTTTCGCACGACACGTACGTTCACCGTGATGCCATTGATCGGGAAGGTCTGCTGCGGAGGATCGTCCCGGGGCACGTAGCGATAGAACTCCCAGCCATCCTTGTACCACTTCACCGAGTAAAGCGCTTCGCCCTCCAGGTCGTACAGGCACACGAGCGTCACGGACCGATCCTTTATTGCGTGTGTGGGAATACGCAATTCGGTTATCTTAATGGCCAGTGAGGAATCTGAAACAAACGAGGCAGATGGCAGGTATATGTAACGTGCTGTGGACGTTGTTTGCCAACTCTATTCACTACTGCAACACGATGAAACTATTGTGAAGTGTATTACTGTGTGAGGCATATTTGGAAATTGCTCCCATTTAAGAGGTTTATGTTAAACCAACAAGCATCTGATTTTTATTCGTTGTCGTAACGACTCACGCGGTCTGCCGCTGAACGACTTACAAGACTAATGTATACCACCAATGCCTGGTACCGCAAACATATAAATAACGTATTTTACAAATACATGTTACGATAATCACAAAATTCGCTAAGAGAACACAGATGAAGAGGATTGATGCGAGTTTTTCCGTATTAGTTGTTGCTCTCTCGAGAAAAAGATTTGAAACACATGTGTTGGGAGAAAACCAGACGTTCGATTCAGGCTTCGTGATAGCGCATGTTCAATTTTCAACCACTTCTGTTCTGGCGAATCGTTCATTTTTAATCACTATCACACACATTTCTAGCCAAATTCACTTTTTATATTTTCTAGCTTTCAACTACCGATTCAACTACACAACGGCACCGAAGGTATAAGCTCACCTTGAACGATCAAAAGCAGAAATGGAATCCACAGAATCAACATTTCATGTTTTCTGTAGCTGTGACAACAGCGTAAACCATTGGAGAAATAGTCCCGGTGGCAATTGAGTTGGCAAGTTGTTGCACACGCACACAGAATCACACTAATCGCACAGCATCGCTGTCAACACATTATCCATCGAAGATCCTCTCGGTACCATCGAATCGAAAGCTGGTACCAGTTTGATCCATGGTTCAACTTCCGGACATCAACAAGAACACAACTTGTGTTCCTCTTCGATAGCCACTTTTCTTGCGATCCTTCTTTGGCCTTTGGCTGGCTTTGTCCAATCAGTCTTCACTTCACTTTACAAGAAAGACATGTAATGTCCACTTAATCGTCGCACACACGCACTCACAACACGCACGGTCGCAACTTTATTTGTGCCGGTAATTAAAACGAAACTCGTAACGTAACTTGCGCCACTACTAGGGGAACCGCACCGAGACCATCCGACACATGCGGTCGTACGATGCAGAGTCAGCGAGCTGGCGCGAGTCACGATACGCAGCAGCACGCAACAACTGTTCGGGCCGTTGTCCGCTCGGTGGGCCGATGCTCGGAAACTTCGGGCCCATGCTCGATTCTCGTTCTGGATCGCTCTCTCTCTCTCTCTCTCTCTCTCTCTCTCGATCATGCTGCGTCCGCGCGTCATCATGCACTCCCACACGGGCACACGAGGGTGGCTGAGTGGAACGTACATGCGGACACGCACACGCGGAACAGGAAAAGGGCAGGGCCGCTCATTGCGGAGAACCGCTCGCTCGGTGCCGAAGCGAAACAAGCGTGTTAGCTGATTACTGCAACGCCATAGGGTTCTCAACGTCACCCGGATGCAGTGTACCGCGTATGAAGAGTCCTTAACACCCTTAACGAGGATTGTGACCTCTTCGTAGGCACTCGGGCGAGCAGTTGGTCAGGCTGACTGGTCAAACCATTTGGCCAGGCGTTGGCGGTGTTTTACGCCTGCTGCGCTGCTATTAGCAGTCAGAAAGTTCACGCTACGTTTAATCCAAAATTGATTGTTTAATTGCAAATTTAAATAGTTGCTATCAATGCGCAACATATTTATTGTTTTGTTTTGAGCGATTTTTCTAAAATGCTCTACTTAGCCAAGGAGCATAGAGGACAGAGTTATAAACAGATTGAACATATAGTCCACAAAAATATAGTCATAGCATCCACAGGAAAAATGTATTGATGATGCCTTGATGGAGTAGCGCCATCTTTCAGTGGGTGGAGTTACTAAAAAACTATTGCGGTTTTCAACGATTTTGATAACTTTGTCGTGAATGTCCTTAAAACTTTCAGACGTTCGAAGACACTCACATGCAAATCGGGTTGCAGCTTGCTTTATTGCAGAAAGAACACAAATCTAACGTTCTAACAGTAGCTTCAGAGGAAGGACCGTGGTGGTCGGGTTTGGAAGAGAATTTATTTCTTCCCCTTTGACCCTGCTTCGCAATCGTTCGACTCCTTCGCAGTGAGACTTTGTGTCAATGAGCAGCGGGGACATTGGATTGGCTCACGAAAGAAATGCGTACCATTTATGGATGTGTGTGCCGCTCGTTCTGACCCGTCCGCTGCCGGAAGAATATACGCCTCGCATGTGCGACGTAGTATGAGAAGCGCAAATAATCGATTAGGCACGCATTATGCGATCATGCGAGGGCGGCTCAAAAGCTGGTGGCTCAAAGACACCACCAACAGAGCGACGTGTCAGAGCAGGGTTGTGGAATCTATTTTCGAGACTTAGTATGATGTCATCGACCCGGCTTCCCGGTTCAGGAGCACAGTTTGGCTGCAGTGTCGCCGGCCCCCGTCGTCGTTGACTGCACAACACAGCCATTAATTTAGACCTTGATCGATTTGTGTCAAAAACTTCATATCTCGCCATACGGCACGATCGAACCTCGGCAGGTTCTCGGGTCTGGCCACCACTTGCTGCTGCACGGAAGAACTTTGTATTGGCGAATTAGAGCAGCCATTTTGCGTTGCTAAATAAAAAAATGAAAACGTTATTTATAGCCAATTCCTAAACTTACACCCGATTTGCAGTCCGATCCGGTGAATCAATATTCTCGAGGATGAAGCGTGCGTAATAAATATCGCGTTGCGTTGGTGGTTGGTGGTGTTTTCCAAGAAGCCCTTCTTTAGCCATGGGCTTGCTTAAGCATACCGGCGTGACTACCGTGCTCACACGTGTGGGAACAAAACGCACCACCATTGGAACGTCGAAAACAAAGCAAAGTTTTTAAATTGGTTCTTGAGAGGATCCCTAAGTAGGCTGGATGGAAGAAGCCATCTCCCCCGCCCGGTGTGGATGGGATGCGAGAGAAGTTCGTAAACGGTCGGGCGTGGTGCATGCATACGCAAAGTAGGCTGGAAACCAGCCACAAAGCACAAGGGTCTTCAACTGGTGGAACATTATTTGCGAAGCGTGTGTACACAAACAGTGGTGGACAGAATCACAGCATCTCCATACGATGCAAGTTTTGTGTGAGTACTGCTTCGCCCTTAATTGGATAAATTAATCGAGTTTTAGCTACAACCGCCTAATTAATAAATAATTTTCATATTCTGTTTGGACAAAAGCATCACACAGTCGAAAACAAGGACGTTCGGAAAAAGTGGAGCGGATTTCGCTGGAATATGCCTATCGATGTGAGATAAGTTGTGCTTGAAATCAACATTGACATTTTTAGGGTAAAAATGTGTTAGTTTCAGATCACTATGCATTCTTAAATGTAGAAAGAAAGTGCTCGAACCGTAAGTTAGCGGGAAAAGCGAAGGAAATTCGACAGAAGCATCTCAGAGTGTGATAAGGTTCTGGTGATAAGGCGTTCAAAAACGTGTTCGAAAATTGCTTTAGAAGCACGAACATATTTTTAAGGTAATTTTACTCCATTGACCAATAATGGATTCAAAACTAACATGATGTCGA